>NMUG010000012.1:0-36528 GCA_002855965.1 Monotropa hypopitys
CTTATTTTTTATATATAACAAAACTATTATATTTTCATTAAAACACATGATTACCATTTTCATTCTATCCAAAATCCCATATTTTGATTCTTAATAATTTAGTCATAAAAACCTTTAAACTCTTTTTCCCAAAAATCCCTCTCTTTTGCCATAAAATCTATTTTTTATTTTTCTTTCAAAAAACCTAATCCATAACATCATTTTCATTCGAAAACTTTTTTCTGTCACAAATTATTTTCCATAAAAATCTCAAAACACATTTTACCCGAACTTATAAGGTTCTAAGTATGTACTCGCCTGAGCCATGATACGAGCTATCTCAAATGCTAATCTTACTGAGGAGCTGACGAAGAAGCAAGTCTTTACGAATCTAGCAATAATCATATGCAAGCTATAAGAATGCTAAGATTTTTATCACAACTCTATGGATTGTAAATTCTATCCATGCATGCCCTTTCTAAGTTATAATTTCCTTTATTTATTTTTATCCATACTCTGATTCCAAATACTTTAATGAATATATATATTCATGGATTTATTTAATTAAATCCTTAATAATTCTATTTATAAATTTTATTGATAATTTCATTAAAAATATTTTCTCCCGAACATTGGTTATCGGTAACTTCGTATATAGGGTTACCGGTAACCCAGCTATTAATTTCCGAGATTTTCTATACACCTGGATCATTCAATTACCGATATCTTAGCCATTTTAATAGGTTTATTTTTAGGTTATCGATAACCGAGACTAAAATTTAAACTTGTTTATGTTATTTAGCTACCGGTTACCGATAACCACGTTGACAGTTACCGGTAACCAGACCTGCTGGAACATTTCATTTTCCTTGCAAATCATGGATTTCTTGATCGATTTCGCATGGTTTTGACTCGGGATCAATTCTAATCTACTCTATAATCAACTACGAATAAAAGTATGTAAGAATTATTTCAGGATTTACCTTATTCGTGGAGAAATTTCTCTCAATTGAAAGTGGGTTTTCTTTGTTTTCTGCTTCCCTTTCTTCGTCGAAAATTCCTCTGGGATGCCTCTCTCTCTTTCTCTCTCTCAAACCACCTTCTATCTCTCTCGAACTACCACAATAGTTGATATAATTCTTAGGCAATGAAAACAAGTTATACACACCCTTATACAAACACTCACACTCCACGATACACACATGCACTCACAACACTTGCATCACACTCTCATCCACGTAGCCATTTTTGCTTAGAATTGATTTATTTACACTTTTTCCTTTAATTTATTTTTCTATCAATTAACCCCCAAAACTTAATAAGTGGTTTAATTTAAACCTTACTTCATCTTATCTACTCAACTCTTACATTATTGAATTTTTAAATAATTTTCAAATTATTTATTTAAGCCATATCAATTACCTTTAATATTATTATGCCTAAATAAAACTTTAAGCATTTCATATTTATTTTAAATCTCAATTAGTTACTTTTAAATTTAATTAGACAATTCATTATAATACATGAAATGAATGAACGGGTCTCACAAAATTCATGATATTGGTATGATTTTACTCCTTAAATCAGTTTTGTTTAGAAATTAATATTAATGATTTTAGGTACTGATTTAAACATTAGAAATCAAGATATGATGACACATAATTAGAGGTGTAAATAAAACCGAAAAACTGATCAAACCGATCGGACCAAACCGAACCAGTGATTTTTGACCGGTTTTTTAATTTAAAATAATTTGTTTGGTTTTATTTTATAAAAATTTTAGAAATTGGTTTGGTTCCATTTTTTAATTTTGAAAACCGAATTAAACCGAAACCGATCGAACAAAAATAAAATTATTTTTTTATTCAAATAACCCAAACCAAAATAGTATTTTTAATTTGTTTTTCTAATTTTTAATCTTATAATTCTTTAATTTGAAAATTTCCCCAACCCACTTAATTAACCCAACCCAACCCCATCGTATCCTACCCACCCCACAACCCACTTGTTTAGATTAAACCTCGTCCATTTGTCCTCCCCTCACCCACTCTGCGAACACAAAATAAAAAAATCGAACAGAAATACTCTCCTCTCAAATGAAAAACCCTCGTCGAAACCGTCATCCTCCATCGCCTCACCCTTGCCTTCGCCTTCTCCGTCGACCTCGCCATCTCCAGATTCATTTTTTTTAATTTGATTAAGATGATTGGAGCTGTTTTTTACCATTGGTGGAGAACACATTCTATTTTTAGTATGAAATTTGCTACTATTTTTATTGAATATGAGATTATTTTTTTTCCTGTAATACAAATGTTCATTGTACCAGAATTTTTTTTGGAATTTTTTTTACAAATTTAAGTTTGCTTCTGTGTTATCTCTTTTTCTATTATTTTGTACCCACATAAAAAATCGAATAAACCAAACCAAACCGAAACATATAACACATATCGGTTTGGTTTTGTTTATATATAATGTTGGTTGATTTTGGTTTTAAGAAATATAAACCGAAATTATCGATTTGGTTTTATATTTGTCCTAAAACCGACCAAACCGAACCGTTTACACCCCTACACATAATGGAGCAAAGAGGCATGAGGGAAAACATTGCATGTTGACTCCTTACTCACTAGTAGGGCTGCAAACGAGTCGAGTCGAGCCGAGTATTGAAATGTTCAGGCTTGTTTATGAAATTTTTACTGAGCTCGAGCTCGAGCCGAGCCTCCAAAAAATTTGACGAGCCGAGCTCGAGCCGAGCGGATCCGAGCATGAGTCGAGCTCGAGCTTGTTCACGAGCTTTAATAAGTTAAAAATATTATAGATTTATCCTTGAATACAATTCTAAAACTACAAATAAAATTATTATAATACTTCAATCTAAAATTTGCCTGTATATAAATTATTTAAAAAAGTATTAGTCCAAAAAAATTTAAAAACTCACTTTTGATTATTTAAAATTGTACATAAAAATAATAAATTTAGCTACTCGAGCTCTTATCGAGCCATATTAACCCTTTATCGAGTCCTAATCGAGCCAAGCTTGACTTATGAGCCCCTAACGAGCCTAACGAGCCTGGCTCGCGAGTCTAACGAGCCGAGCTTTGACTAGCTCATGTTCGGCTCGTTTACTAAACGAGCCAGATAATCTGGCTCGTGCTCGTTTATTAAGCTTTCGAGCCGAGCCGAGTCGAGCCACTATCGAGCCGAGCCGAGCCGAGCTCACGAAGCGGCTCTGTTCATTTGCAGCCCTACTCACTAGGGACTAAAATCCCACCCTTTTAACTCCCATAATAGTTAACATGTACTTCAAGACTTTACTCATATACTTCTCACCTCACCTTAAATTTCATATACCTTCCTCCTAATTATCATATGTAAAACACCACATTACCTTACCATACTTCTTTGTAGTCAATTACGCTATTAACTATACAACTCTAACTTTGTCAATAATTATTTTTATTTGTTTAATAATTTTTGGTAATCATTTAAATTAATTCCTTTAATTCTTTAAATAATGAATTAAAATCAAATGAGTGTTACAATAAGAATGTGTGAATAATGAACAAATGTGTCAAATGACTTGGATTGCCCTTAAGATTTTTTGGTTGCCTTGGTGGAGAGGGTAGAAGGGTAAATTTCCTCATATGAATTAAATAATGGTAGAGGTAGAGGAGAAACTTAGATAATTCAAGTAGAGAGGTGCTTAGATAGTCCCATACGAATTCGCCCCATCAAAGAGACCTATAGAATGATGTTTGACGCAAGATGTGGGATTCTAATTGAGAGAATTCATCCCAACCAAGGCAGCACAAAAAATCTGGTGATTCGAATCAGATCCATATGTTTTGGATTAAAATCATGGATTAATGGTTCAGGTACAAATTAAAAATTAAAACCGCGACTCGTGGAATGAACACGGATTTTTATTTTGAATTCATGGATTATTCGATCCGGTCCGTAAAATATTAATTAATTACATATGTACATGTGTACAT
The DNA here is from genome assembly GCA_002855965.1 of Monotropa hypopitys. Lineage (NCBI taxonomy): Eukaryota > Viridiplantae > Streptophyta > Magnoliopsida > Ericales > Ericaceae > Monotropa > Monotropa hypopitys. The sequence goes on from NMUG010000012.1 coordinate 3,975, forward strand.
ATGAATATTTTATATGTACATATAAATAAACTTTTTGATAAATTGTTATTATTTATAGATTTTGTGCTATTTTTTTCATGTTACTTTGTTTTTTGTATAAATCATTAAAAAAAGCTAAGCTTTCGGAAAAATCTGATCTCACTAAAGCCGACTCTCGAGAAAGGCTTTCTTGAAAAGATTGAAAGGCCAGAGTACGGGACTGAGTGGATGTCCGGTACGGCAAGGTAGATTAGAACAATGGTCCAACGGTGCGCTCTTTCCGGATTGCTTTGTACCGCACCCCTTCTCCCGAAGTTACGGGGCAAATCTATTCTTCTGCAGGTGACGATCGGAGGATCTTTCTCAGATAATAGGGAATTCCCATTTGGAAGTCTTTCATTTCTTCTTAAAGAGAGGACCCAACTCGAAATCTTAATTGAAGACGAAGACGAGCCATGCCTTGAAAGGGCGTTGCGGAATAGCAGGAGCAGACACAAAGAAAAGAAGAAAGAAATTCGTAGGACCGATGGACGACTAGGACTTGATCGAGAGATCAATTGACTCCGAAACAAAAATTAAAATACCAAATCCTCGTGTGGGCTATTATTTTATTTTGGTGTTTTATTTTGGAATTTTTTGCTCCTAAATCGAGGTGATTTAATTTGACGGATTCTCAAGGGGATAGGGGAGAGCAAAGCAAGTTTTCACTCCAGAACGGCCCGGAAAATAGCCAAACATTCTACTTTTTCCTCCTTCCCCTGAAAGGGATCTGTATCCATAAAATTTTGGTCCGGACAAAAATTGTATTTTTTATAATTCGTGACTCACGGATTAGTATTGAATTTATATGAATCCGATCCGATTTGGTATATGTACACGCCCACAGTTAGTATTGGCCTACAAGAAAAGAGGCCAACACCAAAACTTAAAACACACTTGAAATACACTGACCTCCCTTATGATTTAATAAATTGCCCTGACTTCACTGACTTTTAAAACTACTTGAAATTACCTCCCCTCCCTTTAAACTCAGTCAAAAGATGGCAGTCAAACTATTTAAACTTCAAGTCATCACGTCCAAAATAGCCTATGTAGCATTTTTTTAGATTTTTTGAAACCAAAACGTGAATAGAATTTTTGAAACTTGCTCGAGTATCAATTTTAAAAAATCACAAAAATTCAACATAGGTTATTTCAGATGTAATAGGAATTATGTTTCAATTTGTGTGGTCAAAAAACTTAAATAAATGTCAATAACTTGCATAACATTTGAATATGGAAGTATAATATGTAATAACTTAAAACATAAGAAAAGTCAGAATAATTTGTTGACAAGTCAACTTTGTATAATTTGGTTCATACATCTCAAGTCGAACACCAAAAGATCAAGATTCTAATTTGGCCTCCTTCACGAAATTGGTTTGTACTTTGCTAACTAAATGCTCTCCATAAACAGCTCTTTCAAATTTCTTACTTCTACCTGTCCTCTTTACACAAATATCCAAGGGGTCTATAGCAGCATCAAAATTCGTCTGTTCACAAACAAAAAAAACAGCACGCGAAATAATAGACCACGTGAGAAAACAAGTGCGGAAAATAAAGAAAAAAGGAAGGGCATTAATGAAGCACGAGATAACCTCGTAAAAGTAGGCCACACAGGTGCGATATTTTGGAGAGGAGTTGATGACCCGATGCAAAGTTGATTCATAGAGCCCATTTGACAAGATCTGCAATTTTCCCAGCTTTTAAGAGGTAATTCTAGCCATGAAAAAAGAGGTTATTAGGAAGCTGTGCCAACTTTGATACCTTTAGCATGTCACCTATATTGCAAACGAATGTGCCAGGGACAGGAGGAGCTGATATCCACTCACCAGATTGGTTTCTCACCTTCAAAAATTGTTAGTAGGATTACGGATTTGATTAAGGGAGGGCGTAAAGCAAAAGCAATTACAATCAATTAGTGATATGGAGTGTGCATCCTGGGAACAGGGTAAAATGTAAATAAAAGCTTATGTACCAACATGGATGCACCAACACGCCATCTTGGAAGTTGGAAGAAAATGGTACTGATATTGCTCGAGGAAGATTGATGTAGGACAAGTGACGACGGAGTTCCTACGACAACTGGACCAAGCAAAATCGGCGAAACCAGCAAGACCCAAGAAGCCTCAAACTTAATTCCCGAGCGGCTGGTTATCGATAACCACCCTTGCATGATTATCGATAACTCAGCCTTCCTCAGTGCTCCAGCCAAAATCCTGAGACATTGGTTATCGATAACCTGCTGCCATTCGTTGCGGCCAAGCAACTATGGTTATCGATAACCAGATCTACCTGGTTATCGATAACCCATCTGGCGGGAATTCAATATTGTTAAGCGGAAAAACCTATTAGGAAGCTTCTTAATTATGTTTTGAACGATTTTCTTAATTATAGTTTTTCTAATCTAATTAGGATTCCTCCTAATCTATATATAGGACCCTTGTATTAAGTTATATTATTATTGAATGAAATAAACTCTTTCTCTTTGAGAATTTCCCTCTCTCCCTCACCTATCTCCCTCTTCTCTTCCCCCCTCTCTCCCACGACTATCTCTCTCTCTCCCTCACATTTTTCTCTCTATCTCTCTTGTGCGCAAGAGTGTGATCCTGAATTCGGGATTGATCGTTTGGAATCGTACACACCCACACCGAAGAATAACCCAGTCTTCGCACCCACACCGACAATAACCGGCGAAGATTGGGCTAAACCTAGCAGCAGAGTCGGCAGGAGGAGGGAAAGGGAAAGGGGCATGCGGGAGAGATGGAAGGGGAGGGAAAGAGGGGCTGAAAGAGGCCGACTGGCTGCAGAATGAGAAGGCCAGAGAGAGTGAGAGGTGATGGTCGATGGCCTTGGTGAGAGATGATAAGGGTAAGGGGAGAGATTAGGACTCCACTAAGGGGAAAAAGAACCCTCACGGAGGGGGAGCCATCAGAACCGGCCACCCCCTCCCACCGCCGCCGCCATACAGGAGCAGAAAACCCTAGACGATGGATAAGAGAGAGAAGCTCTCAGATTGGGAGGACAAAAAAGGAGTTGTGGTCCTGCAGACGTACCCGATTGAACTATGTAAAGCAGTATTGAAAACCAGGTGTGGCAGAAGCACAAACCAAGCAATGGCCAACAATTGATGGAAGTAGAATGGTGGGTATTCAAAACCCCAATGTTTTAAGCAAGGTGATCAATAATTTGGCATCAACCGTCAGTGCATCACACCTACAATACTAAAACAAGCAAGAAGAATAATTTGGAGGCGATGCATAGTTTCAAAAGGAACAATAGTGCAAAAAGGCACACACGAGGCCAAATAAATTCCTAGAATTCTAGCAGTACATAAATTATAATCATTAGAATACCTTGTTAAAAATAAGTTTTATATATTATCAAGGATTAGCCGAAGTGCGCGTAAGTTGGACAGAACACTCTTAAGTTAGCAAAAAAAGATGAGACAAGATTCAACTCCAGTAAACAGGGATCAAGACTAAGTCCGATGTCAGGAATGAGAAGTCACAATTCCAGTAGAAAAGGATTAGACACGATATAGCAATATAACATGTAACGAACAGGAGACTATAACTTGTAGATTTCGAATATAAATTCGAATACAAATACGAAAAAGATTTAGAACAGATCAACGCAAAACTATCACATTGTCCTTAAAACATATTCGCCATTGAAGGATTCGGACGTCTTCTCAGGATTACTTGATCTTCGCATGTAGTAGTAGCACTAGAAACCGCGTACACAACAAACCAGATCGTGCTTGAGCTCTCTGTATAATAGTTGATGCAGACTGCCGAGTATGTTTGTATGGTAGAAGTCTAAAATATTTTCTGGTGCGATCAAGAAAGGAGAGGGATCAATTTCATAATAGAAGAAATGGCTCTACTATTTGGAAAAAACGAAGTGGCAAGCGTCGCAACCCATCGGTGAAGAGGCACGAACACACCTTTTCGGTAGCGAAGAGACATGACTTACAGAAACGGAAAGGAAACTTCTCTCTGCGTGGATAAAAATTTTAATTTAGCATTTAAATTTTTCTTTAAACATTAAACTCTAGACAAGGACCAACTCAATTTAATCACCCAACCCAACCAGCCCACCAAGGCCCAGGTCTAGTCCGGTCCAGGCCGGTGGCGCACGTGGTAAACCGACAAGTGCGTGTTCGCTCTGCTCACAAATTTTTGGGTTCCTCCTAGGGCCCAAACCGTTATGGCATACCTTGAGTATATACGCCCACTTAAGTTCACTTCTCTAATTTATGTGGGACTAAGATTTAAAAGCTCCTTTTTTTCATTCTTCAATCAACTTTCAAGTGGGACTTTGGATGCAATTTCCAATTCACTCATAATAGTTTCGACAAATTAATTACACCACATTAATCTCCTATTGGAAGTTAATATTTTCTGTGTTGGGACCCGACTCAAAAGACTTGCGGGTCCTACTCTTATTTTAGCTCAAATTAACCTGGCCAAAAATAATATTTCAAAGACTATTTCAAACATATATCCTCAAGTTTTTTATAACAGATGCTTTCATAAAAGAGCTTTCTTTTAGAAAAAGAATGTTACTTTAAAGGAGGCTGGTAACTGAAGAAACCCAAACAAGTCGATGATCATACCTCAAGTGCAATTATATCGTCATCCTGATTAACTAATGTCAACAAACCTGTTATGAAACAGCATAAGAAGGATCATGATCAACGAATAAGATCATATGCGTTTTTTCACAACTAGAACTAGAGTACACACTTACCATAGTCAGTGTGAGCACCACTGGATATGTTTCGCCAGAGTGTGGAGAATGATGGACAAAACACCATGAAAAGGTAGACACAAGTACAAGTGACAAGTGAAGCACCAATAAAGAAGTGCAAGCGCAAGCATTAAACAACATTCAATTACCATCCTATGTCACTTTTTGGCATGTTTTGGGATACTCCTGGGTAGCCAATTATGCGTAACACCCAAAATGGATCTCCTGCTCTTTTACCTTCAAATTCATCTGCTGATGCACCCAATGCTACAGCAATTCCTCGCATTATTTTCCTTGAAAGATCTGTCCAACATTGGTAGTTGACATTGGTAACTATAGTATCAATAACCATAAACAGACATACACCACCATGTTAAACAACTAAATGTTATCAGCAGTAAGGAAAGCACCTGTGCAGATGCTTGTATACTCCTCCATCAGTTGTTTTAGATTTGGAGGATTAATTGGCCTACAAGAAGAAACAGCTGATGGAACCACGATGCCCAGAAAAAAAAAGTAAATTGGGGTCCAAAAATTAAGAAGCTGGTTAATCACCCACCTATATTAAATGACTAATGAGATTTGGCCAATTGAATAGGTAACACTATCAAAAGGGAAAACAAATAAAACAAAAGAAGAATCCGGTTATATTCTTTACAGATGGTTATTTCAAGAGAATCAAGACTAAAATTGATGGAGTATGTTTTGATGATGTCAATAGTTATCAATTTAACTTGACAAATAAATCATTCTAAGTGTCATGGCCAAAAGAAGATAGGCTTGAATAAAGAAATCATAATTCCACTTTTGGTACAAGTTAACATGGATTCCCGGTAGCTTAAGAGCCATTTCCCAGTAGAACAAACCTTGGGAATCCTCAATTTCCGGTAATTGGTAACTCTACTTCCGGTAGAACAAGAGTTGGAAGAAGAATAACGAGTTTTGGAGCTTTTCTGTGCACCAGCAGAATGACCTGTCGTTACACCGGGGGAAGGACCGGTGGCACCGGTGTTCCAGACGGTGGAGCCACCGGTCTGTGGAAAATCGCAAAATTGCAAATCTGAAAAATCTTGAATCTAAGCTCGATGGTCTGAATTAAATTATTTAAAATACCCCACGTTCAATATATTGATATCTTGTAATGACTCCCAGTCGAAATTAGGTGAAATTGTGCTCAATTTAATTGTTTGACCAAAACCCGAGGTAAGTACTGTGCTATCTCTTTCACCCTGCAATTACGTGTCTGAGTTGTTTAAACAGGATGCAAAATGCAGGCCTGTGTGCTGCGTTGGTTGTACAGCCCGTGTACCCTTTTTGCCCGTTGTCTTGTCTTATGCTAAGGGGTTCTGCTGAGTATTGGATATATCCATAGAGTGTCACAGAGATGGGGAGACGGCTTAGAAGAGAAAGAACATAGAAGGGAGATACAACAAAAGGTAAGAAGAATCAAAGTTTTAAAAGGCATTTTGGGGGCTCGCCCAGGGCGTTGGGCGGGGCGGGGCGGGGCAGAATCACCTCTGGGCGCACAAATTTGGGTGTGCTTCCAAGAAGGCGGTCGCCTAATTTTCTGGGGCTATCGGAGGCGTACGCCCGGTGCGTTTTCTACGCCCTAGGCAGTGAGGCAGACGCCTAACAAGTACTTTGTTCCTTTTTTTGTAATTTCATTAAAAAAATTATAAAAATCGTATAAATACCTGGCGAAATCAAACAGCAACAGCCGATAAAGAACAGTAACTCCGATCTAGGGTTCCTTCGATCTTCATCTTCAACGTATAGGTATGTCTATCTCTCGCTCGATCGCGGTCTCTCTCTCTCTACATGTCTCTCTCTATCTTCTGTGTTGATATTAATTGTAACGGTTGAAAAGAAAATCTCAGGTCTCTTTTTATGCTTGACCCAATGCTTTTGTCTTTATTTACTCACCATTTTTGACTTTTTCAATACTATTTTTTTCTTACTAAGTGCGTACACTGTACACTTTTAAAAGTTACTTTAAGTTTTTTAACTTTGTTGCGTGGTTTTGAATCTCTTTATTCGTAGATTTAGACATTAGAGAGGTTTTAGATTTTTAGGGTTGGATTTATTAATTTTTTTGTATTTTTAATTTTAATTTTAAATTTTTAAATTTTTTTTATTATTTGAAAAACTAAAAATCAAAAGGCTTACGCCTCAATGCCTCGGGGCTTACGCCTCGCCCCATGAAGGGTCAAGCGCCTCGCCTTGCGCCTTTGCCTTTGAAAACTTTGAGAAGAACCTCTCCCTCACACACTCTCTGATATTCTATCACCTTCACACATTCTGAGAGAACAGTACACACCAATAGCTCCTCCTCTTCTCCCACTCCTTCAATGGAAAATCTTTAAGAGAGAGAGTGAGAGAGACAATAGGTAGGTAGAGAAGGCTGCCTCATCTCTCATTTCCTTCAATGGTTCATCTATCTGAGAGAGAATGAAGTGCATGCCTAAGTTTTAAGAGGTCTGTAGAAGAAGAAGGTAGAAGGAATGGCTTGTCCCCTCACTTATCTGTGATACTGCAAAGGGTTGAAATCAAGATAGGCATATGGGAAAGATGACTCGATAATCACAAACACAGTGTTCATGGTATGATCTTTTGTGATAATCTTTAATGTTGGTAAGAACATTTTGTATATTCTAGTTTGTTTTTGTAAGCCCATATTTTACCCATATACTTCACTCTTGATATGACTTACTAGTTTACCTTGCATCACTTGTTAGAAGATTAATCACAAGACTCTTTTTGCAAAAGAGTCCTACAAGAGAAAATGCTTCAAAAACAATGTCTACATGTTGATATGCTTATCTCTCTTATCTTGCTTAATTCACTATGTTAACAAGTCCTCTGTTTTGCAGCTTACATTATATTTGGTTAGTTCCTTTATTAAGCTTTCACGGTATTCATTTTAGTAGAAGGACAAATTAAAGCTTGCAAGGCTTTCAATGGAAGAATATTGCTGAAGGACATTAAACAAGCAAAAAGATGAAGAGTAGTAGTTAGAATTAAGTGTTAGAATTAAGTGTTAGGATTTTTATTTAAAATGGTAATATGTTTTTATTCAAATCATTGAATATTTTATGCTTGAATATTATCATCCTCCTTGGGTACTTGGTATCCTCTTATTGGTCTATCCATGTTCACATGGATTATGGTTTTATTTGAAGTTTGGAATGTTTTAATTATTCAAATTTAAGTTTGAATTAAATTTGAATTATATAGAAATATGTCTTGGATAATATTCTGCCCAACGTTTATGTTTTAATTTTGTACCAAATCAGTGCAGGGTTAATATGGCAGCATATCTCTCAACTTGGAAGAAATATGGACAACCGGATTTTGAACCGGCTCACCGACCGGTCTACCGGTTGGCCAGCCGGTTTGGTATTTTGTTTTATTTTAATATATTATGTTATATTTCTGTCTTGTGTACTGCTCAGAACACTCTCCACACTTTCTGTCAACTTTCATAAAATTAAAGAGAGACTTTCAAGGAGTTTTGAAGTGAGAATTCAAGCCAACATTGTTCAACCATCTCTCAACACTCAAGCCCTCAAGAGACCAAGACAAGAAGCTTCAACATTGTCACATACATTTGGTCACCTTAAAGATTGAAGGAGAAGAAGACTTATACTTTTGTTCTTACATTTTATTTCTTTTTTCTTCTTAGATTTACATTTGTTAAGGAGTTAATCAAAAACTCCTACTTTGATCTTTTACGCTTACTTTGTAAACAGAGATTAGACCCTTATAGTGATAGGTTGTAGGCCACCTTTGAAGGTCCTAGTTGATAGGTTGGAGGTCATCCTAGAAGGTCCTCGTTGAAAGGTTGTAGGTCACCCGTGAAGGTCCTAGGATAACGGTAGTAGACCACCCTTGAAGGTCTAGTTTGTAACGGTTGGAGGCCACCCTTGAAGGATCACATTTACCTTGTAATTTGTAATCACATTAAGTGGTTACTTACGTTAGTGGAATCCTTCACACGTTGTGGGGGAAGTGGACGTAGGTAGGGAGAGACACGTCCTATTAAACCACTATAGCTCTTTGTGTTTTGTCTCTCTCTTTCTCTCTATCCTTTGCACTTTCATTATTGTGGTTGATATATTTTATATTATCAAAATATATTTTTAATCTAAATTCAAAGAATCAAACCAATCCCGGAAACCTCAACCGTTGTCGTATTGCAACAACCTAGGTGTAACGAAAGGGTTTTGGTATTAATTCTAAAATAAGGATTATAATATATTTTGATATAGTTCTTGGTTGATTAATTGAATAATAAGTTCTAAGTGATTAATTTTTTATTTGGTCGTTATTGTTGGAGACCAATTCACCCCCCCCCCCTCTTGGTTGCTTTCGGGCCAACATCTGGGATCTTCCAAACTTTCCATTTTAGCCGAACGTTGCCGTATCAATTCGAAGCACAATGGTCTGGCGGATACCCGACCACTGATGTGTTGCCTCGGTGACCGTGTCCTGCCTAGTGGTCTTTAGTTCGGGGATTATCCTTGCCAGGCCTTGGCCCCGTGATATACCCTGACCGAGTGGTCCGGTGCTAGGTAACTCATCGGGCTACCATAGCATTTCTCACATCGCATAGCGAAAGATGCATGATGGGCCAGTAGCCCTCCAGTTGGCCTTATCATCCTATCCAGTCCGTGGTGGGCCTGCCCCCAACGGGATTGCTCTATAATCCAGCCCAAAGGCCATACATGGTTCGGTTACCATAATAGCCCCTCAATACTTATGGTCCAACCGGGCCGCGAGTATTGAGTTTGCATATCGGATAAGTACCGAACCAACCCTTGTCTTTCGACCATGCTGACCGCAATGGTCCGGGAGCATCCTGCCTTGACGGCCATGTCGTGTAGTGTCCGGCTCAGGACTAGTCCTGTATAACAGGGCACTAGGCACGTGTCCCATCCAATAGTTGTAGTGATCCTTCTGGAACCTTCATGCCACGTGTCATCATCAGGTGGTCTGTGCCTCGATAAATGTGTCCGTCCGTTTTTGAATTTGAACCGCCATGTCGTCGAGTATATAAACTCAAAAAAAACCTCGCTCCAACTCTTTTGCTACCCAGAGCTTCTGCATCGATCGACAATATTTAACCCCAGCCTTCGTCGATCTCGTTGAGCACGGATTCCAGCCTTTCAGTGCTTCAATCCTTCTTTCATCCAGGTAATTTTTGTTTCCATGCAACCCTTTTTAATTTTCTACGAGTTTGGTGGCAGAAATGACCTCTTCTCTGGACCCGGGGTTCCTTGCGCAAGGTAGCACCTCCCAAGGTACTGTAGCACCGCTACAGTGCCCACCCTGTTACTCCTTCCCCAGATAATTGATCTTCTTGCCTTCTCTTCTAGTCAGGCCAATCATGGCGGAAAACAAAGATGGTGGTGCAAGTGGGGTGGCTGCTCAAACCGGGCGGGCTAAGCCCGTTTGCTGACTATTTCTCCAACGCAGCGAACCTCGGGCAATTCTAGAGGAAATACTCCGTTGGTAATTGTCTTAGGAAACTATATATAAAAAATTATGGGGTTTGGACTGATTGTTTGGTCGGAATTCGCAGTTGAACGTGACCCTATCTGCTCAGAAAATAGAGTAGGTGGATGGATTTTCGAATTGTTTTGTAGGATTGTTCCGGTGACGTTTTTGGGCTGTTCTAGTGGTTATTTGGGTGGGTTTTGGTGGGTGCTCGGTGGTGATTTTCGGTGGCTGTTTTGGGTTGTTTTCATGGGTGGTCCGGTGATGGTGTGGCGACCGTAAGTGGTGGTGAACGGACATCAAAAAAATCACCAAAAAAAGAAAATAATGGAAATAAAGAAAATGGGAAAATAGGGTGTTAATGATTAAAAAGGAAAAGAAATTAAAATAGAAAATTAAAAGGGAGATTACTATTATTAGTAAATATTAAAGAAGATGGGTAAGTGAAGAATATTATTATTTATAATAATAATAATAATAATGAAAAGAGTTTATGATTATTATTACTAATAATAATGGAGAATATAAAAGAGTTACTATTGATAATAATAAAAAGGAATTATGAGGAGAATAATAGAATAATGGTCACGTTCATATGCACATTTAGAGATTTCAATTCGTAGAATTTATTTATAGTTTCAATATTCTTATGGTTGTATTTGGTTATCTCCGGGTATGGAGAAGCTATCATCATCCGCGACACAACGTAAGAACAAGCAGGCTTTATAGGGAATTCCTTCTATCAGGTGATTACTTATAGCCTTGTATAAATTAGATTAGTCTATATTATTTTTATATAGTATGAAATGGGTTTTTTAAAGAATTTATGAAATGATGGAAATCTACGGACGTTATTTTTTCAGAATAAAAGAGAAAGGGTTTTTTTAAAAACAAGTTTTTGGAAGTAATTTTGTGACAAAAGGTTTTTGTGAAAGAGATGAGATTTTGGAAAATGTATGGGGTTTTGAGAAGAGAATAAAAGAATGATTTTGAGATGAGAATATGAGTTTGTAAAAAATAAATAAAGAAAAAGAGTTCAAAAATAATAATAATAAAGATTTCCAATCATGTTGTAATAGGCTTGAAACCCACCTCGGGGTTGATGTTGAGGGAACGCCTACTTCCGGGATTTGTGTGGATTAGTTATGTGCCTACTCCGGGCCTTGTGTGGAGAGTAGTATGTTTTTCCCTACCGTTGGGACGAAGCTACGAGCGGCCCCTGGTTCATTACTTGTGTACTTATCAGGGATGTTTCACAGGGTTATAGATCTGTCGTAAACGGTGGTCAACGGTAACAATAACCATTTGCTATTATAGCTCTGAGATGAGTACGAGTACGAATGTAAGTATGAGTTGGATCCAATTTGATCCTTGGGATTTATGATATGTTTAAAGATAAGTTTTTAAAAGGAATGGAAAGATAAAATAAATTTTTCAGAAAAGAGGGAAATGAGAAAATAGGATTTTCAGAGATTGAGGGAAAACATAGGATTTGGTGTGAGTAAAGGGAAAATATTCTGAAAAAAGGGAAATGAGAATTTTGAGAAAGGATGTTTTGCCGGTTATAGAAAGTATATTTGGAAAAGAAGGTGGTTTTGAAAAATAACTGAAAAGCCAATAAATCTTATAGAAATCAAATTTATGTTTCATGAGTTAGACCCATGTGAATCGAGAATAATCATCAACGAAATAGACATAATAAATAGAACCACCTTTATTGGCAACTGGAGATGGTCCTTATAAGTCAGTGTGAACAAGAGAAAATGGAGAAGTGGATATGGTATTATTTATGTTAAATGATAAAATTGTCATCTTTGCAAGTTTACATCCTTGACACTCAGAAAAAACTGCGGAAGACATTTTACCCAAAATACCAGATTAAGATAAAAATCGTAAGCGATCAGTAGACAAATGGCCTAACCTAGCATGCCAAAGAAATAACGGGCTAGAAGAGTTATCTAACTGGAATGAGGATAAAGTTGCTGGAATAGAGAAAGTGTCAATATGTAGGCTCTCCACCACATAGAGATCACCAACCCTATACCTTGTCCCAATCTGCTTCCCTGACTTCCGATCCTGCATACGACAAACAGAAGAAGAGAAAAGAACGTCAAACCCTGAAGCATCCAACTGATTAATGGATAGAAGATTAATAGATAACTGAGGAACATAAAGAACATGTGGAAGTGACACAACTGAGGACTCTGTCATAGGAATAGATCCAATAGATACAACCGACAAGGGAGAACCATTGGTTGTACGTATAGTTATAGGGGGAGATGGCAGAACACAATTTTGCAGTAGAGACAGATAAGCCGTCATATAAAACGAAGCACCCTCATCTAGAATCCAAACAGTGGTAGGGATACCTAACAGAGAACCAAGCAAACATGAGTATCCTAAGGTCATTGCTTTAGAAGAAGTCGTATTCTGCCGAAGCTGAGCCAGTTGAGCATGAATGTCATTTATCTCAGAAATGTTCTCAAATATGGTAGCTAGAGTTGCAGAAGCACGAAACGGTCCGAAAGATGTTTGGGATGATTCATGACGTCCTTTCTTAGGATAGTTTTTCTTCTAGTGACTTTTCTTGTGACAATATGCACACTCATCAAACTGAAGACGGGAACTAATAGTCTGTATCTTCTTGTTAGCCATGAAAGCACCGAACAACAATAGAAATCAGGTTCAAACAACAATCGGCGACGACAAAGGTGATGAACCAGCAATAAACAACAAATAGAGATCTTGAGTTCAACACACAACTAGAGTTGGGTTCAACCAGTGACCGACAATGATCTGTGATGATGTTGACCACAGAGGCGAAAAACACGTTAGAGGGTTTTCGAATAGATCTAGAAAACCCAAGTCGACGGAGTATGTCAGAGGGACGCCGTAGATCAGTGGCGAGAACAGCAAGGTCTAGGATCAGTGTCCGACATCAATAAGGGTGGACAGAGGTTCGACGAAGTTCGAAGATGTCTTGTCAGAGTCCGGTGAGGATAACTGGAGGACAACGAATAGATCTGGAACAACATGCGATGGGATCTGTTCACAGCAAACAGATGAAGAGCAACAGATCGAGGACACAGTGAACATGTACTGATGCAGTAGCAAATGACGATGCAATCAAGACAGAGCAGCATCGGGAGATGCGACGAACAACGACGATTTGATGGCGCCTGGTCTTCGTATGGCTAAACAGTTGGGTGAGATCGATGAACAGTGGTGGTAGCACAAGAGATGGGAGAACAGCAACTGGAGACCAGAGACGCAAACCAACAACGAACGGCTGCTAGCGAGAGTGGTGGCATCAGCGATGGCTGTTGGCGATGATGGCGACAACGGTGGTGACTACTGGTGGCGGTGTGTGCTGGTGACGATAGCGGCTGCAGTGAGGGCTGCTGGCGACGGCAGTGGCGGTGGCGGCTGGTGTTTGGACCAGTTTCCGTATTTTGGTATTATTAATAAAATATTATCCTAAATAGAAGGATAATCAATATTAATATTCAGGACTAAAATTAATAGGAGTATTTTTCATTATTGGTCTAAAAATAATATAACTTATGTTAACGATTGGACCAATTCCTGAATTTTACAATTCACGGAAATTAATCATCCTAAGTAAAAGGATAGTTAATTTTTTAAGAGAACCTAAAGATTAATAGGCTATACTAAAAATAAAATAATTAAGAAGTTCTAGAAGGGAAAAACTGTCAAGTTCAGTTGAAAAAGTTGAAACAGATGTCCTACAAATAGAAGGGCAGTTGAAAGACCCCATTCAGTTATATAGAAACCAAGGAGGGAAAATGACAGATTCAAAATGCATACAGGCTATATATAGAAGGAACCCAAAGCCAAAGAGACACGCGAACAACCCGACAACTTTGCAGTTATTTTCTGTAGCAGTTTTTTCATCTTAGGAGTAGTTGTAAAGTTCTGTCAACAAGACTTATACTCTGTCGATTTGTACCACCTTTTGAAGTTAATAAAAGAACTTTTGTTGATCTTCAACTCATTCCATTTCCTTGGTTTTCATCGGTTTCAATGCTTCCAAAGAATTCCTGAAACAAGGCGTTAGCATAACAACTGGCGACGATGATGAAGATCTATGAAGAGCTATAGCCGATCGATCAATCGAGAGAGAGAGAGAGAGAGAACAGCATATCGCCTGGAGATGCAAACAGCGATGGTGATTGCGACTGCACAGGACTACAGCGATGATAACAACGACGGACGATGGTGAGACAAGCTTCATCGGCGATGATGGCGGCTGCTAGGAACAAGGAAACACAAGAGACAGAGAGAGTCGGTCGTCTTTAGAGAGAGAGATGCAAGAGACTCGCCAGAGATGGGTGGCAGTGATGACGGTGGCTACAGATGGAACCCTAAACCAAAATCCTAATTTTGGCTCTAATACCATGAAACATTATATGAGGGGAAAATGAATATACTCTATATTGATTGATAACTTTACAAGGGAATACACAATGAAATAGGATGTCTAAATCCTACTTTAGGAAATACAAACTAAAGAAAGCAAAATCAATGTGTAAATCACATATTTACAAAGCTCTAAATAGAAACGGAATATGCATAATATATTCTAAAGAGAGATTATGAATATCCTAAACGGAAACGGAATATTTATAATATATTCTAAAGAGATAATATGAATATTCTCTATCAGGACGTAATGAATGGCCCTTCTCCTTTTCTTCTTCTCAATATGGAGGTATGGATCCATCAGGCATCTTGAAATTGGATATCTCTAGTCTTATTTCTCCAATTTAGCTGTAAAGGCCTCAATTGAATAGTCTTTTCTCTGGACAGAAAGAAAATACCTCCTTTGGATGGTGATTGTTCTTTCATACCATCCTTGGGGAATTTAAATGTCAGTTGCTACTTGAGCCAACTAATTAGCTTCATTGTTGAATCTCCTGGGGATGTATGAACAATGACATCATCAAATTCATCTGTTACCTACGTTGCATCCATATAATAATGAGTTGAGGAGTCAACTTCTTACTATGGCATCTGTAAAGCATGCCAAGTAATTCACCACCAACTGGGAATCTCAAATTATTTCCACAGGTCGAGCCCCCATTTCCCTCAGGATTTCTAGGCCGATAATCACCCCTTCATACTCATCTTGATTATTTGTGCACTTGAAATCAATTGGAATGAAAGTTGAGTCTTTAACCATGTTGGTGATATAATGATCAGTTCGCGTCTTGACATTCTCTCTGTTTTGCACCCATCAGAGAGTAGAGTTCGAGGAGTATAGTAAGAAATATGTATTCAAGTTGAAAATGTCATTGTCGGTGATATCCAGATGGGGGATGATCGGCAAGGAAATATGATGAGGTATATCCCTTGACAGACTGCTGAGAGATATACTGAAAGTAAAACTCCATTAATGCAAGCAACCATTTACCAAGCCAAACCTCTAAGGATGGGCGAGAGAGTAAACACTTAAATCAAATCAGTCTTGCAAACCAAGTAAATTAAAACGGACAGCATGTAGTGCCTGAGTTTTATTGCAGAAAGTATGAGGCTAAACATAATTTCTCCGCACGAGTTAATAACCTGCTGAGATAGCTATGATAAATACACCTCAAAGGTCAGTTGATAATGTGGATCCCATCTGAACTCATCTTCGTTTTCCAACTTTAACAACTCTGAAAATACTTCAACCTTTTTGGCCAAATTGGATATAAATGTCTGAATTAAATTTAAAAGGCCGAAAAGACTCTAGTGTTCCTTCTTGCATGTAGGGGATTTTGCTTCAAGAATCGTCCGTGTTTTGTTCTCATCAAATTCAATAACCCTTTGATGGAGAAAAAAACCAACAAATTATCTGCAGACACCGAAGGCACGTTACAAAGGATTCATCATCGAATCATATTTTCTCATACTTTCTAAGCCCTTCCTTAGATCTGTGAGATGCTCCTTGAAGGAATCTAACTTGATCACCACAGCATAAACATAGATCTCCATAAAGCGGACTATAAAATCAAGGAATATAGAATTCATAGCCCGTTGATACGTAGCACCAGCGTTCTTTAAGCCAAAAAGCATGGAAACCCATTTGAAAGCTCCCAAGGGTCCTGAACACCGGAAGACCGTCCTGTGGACATCCTTCTCGGCGAAAAAAATCAGGTTGTACCCAGAATGGCCATCTATAAAAGATAAGATCTTATGCTTAGCAGCACCATCCACTATGAGACCGGGAATAGGCATTGGGTATTTATCCTAAGGAGAAGCCATGTTGAGATTGCGAAAATCAATACATACTCTGGTTTTTCTTCTTCTTGATGACGGGGACAATGTTGGATAACCACTCCCCATATCTCGTGGTTCTGATAAATCCCACCCTTAAGAGGCGCTCAATCTTCCCATTTACCAAGAGAGTAATGTCAGTAGACATTTTCCTTAGAGGTTGCTTATAAGGCCTAAACCACTCTTTGATCAACAGTTTGTGCTCTATCAAGTCTCTAGACAGCCCTGGCATTTCCTCATAGTCACATTCAAAACAGTCTTTGAACTCATAAGGAGGTGCTTTGGCTCACATAAATGGGCTTGGGATTTCTTTTGTGCCCAAGTTGAGTTACTCAAGAAGATCTTGTACTTCGACTTCAGTATCATCGAGTTTGGCAAGGGCGGCCTCCAATTCTTCCAACTGAATAACCTCATTACGGACGGATTTTTTAAAAAATTATTTCAGTTGTGCAAGTCAAGATTTCTTCTTCATGTAAGCTCTTTAATCTCTTTTCGGCCAGATATATTGTAACTCTAGCCATCGTGGCCTCCAGGGACACTATTTGTTCAAGTATGGATGGACTCTGATCCACCAATAATTGCCTTGATAATTGGAGTGATCGACCTATTTGCTTCAGTGATAACGGGGCTGATCAACTCTCTTGATACTCTTCAATTCCGCCATGGAGGTCTTGTTAGAAAGAGTAATTGCTTTAGGCCACTCAAACTTTTTTGTCCCTAATAACTTCACGGGACGATTCTCGTCATCATGGTTGAAGGAGGCCTGGAACAGCCTCCTGTCTACCCTTACAATCTCAATATTGTCTCTGTTCCAGAAGATCGACCATTGGTGAAGAGTAGAGAATAGCAAGACATGCATGAATCCAATCCCTCAAGAAAAGATTGTAACTAGAACAAGAGTTTATCATAAAGAAAGTAATAGTGAGCGTCTTCTTACCCATAGTCACATTCATAGTGATGATCCCCTGAGATATTGCGACTCCTCCTGCAAAACAGAGATGTTGGCGCTAGATGGTAGGACATCTTTTTCCACTGTCCAGTTTCAACATCATAGTCTGAGGCGTGATATTGGCTGCAGTGCCATTATCAATTAGGATCCTATTTCAATGGAACTCCATAAAGGTGCCGAGTTATGTATAAAGGTTGTATATATTGGACCATCTGAACCTCTGGCCTTTCAAAGATAATATTGGCTGGAGAGGAAGCCTGACCCCCATTGCCTCCTTGTGACACTTCCTTCAGGATAACAACAGATGGGCCACCTCTAGAACAAGAACCACCATCAATATCTCCAGAGTAATGCCCTTTGCTTCAACATCTAATTTCATGGACGAGGGTTGGTCGTGTTTGGCCATAAACTCGACTGGTAGAACGAACACAATGTTGCAAGGATGTCTACTAGAAGAGGAA
Source organism: Monotropa hypopitys (assembly GCA_002855965.1). Classification (NCBI taxonomy): domain Eukaryota; kingdom Viridiplantae; phylum Streptophyta; class Magnoliopsida; order Ericales; family Ericaceae; genus Monotropa; species Monotropa hypopitys. The sequence continues at coordinate 21,933 of NMUG010000012.1, forward strand.
GAACTTTCAAAAACTCTAGGTTTCTCCTCAATCACATTGCCCCATTTGTCCTCCTTGCCCCCGTTGGTCTTTGTAATCAGAACTCTGGACTTGAGCAGGAGGTCTCTCCATGATATCCTTAGAGCCTTTACTTCTTTGCCTTTCTGTTTAGGCTGATATTCCAGTCTAGATTTCTTCTTAGTGGGTGAGGTGGGGTATGACATGTCTTGTTTCTTGCTAACAGCATCGTCCTAGGACAACCTTGTTGCATGACTCATCCTCTGCAATCTCCTCTTCTGTGACCTAGATAGGACCCTCTCCGGCTAGGAGAGCTTCGATGACTTACCGTGGTCCACTGGTTAGGAGGAGGACCAGGAGGTTTGATCGTTCTCGGCCCTCCCCCAGCAGGCGCAGAGATCTTCAACTTTTCCATGCCCCTTTGCACCTCAGCCATATGGCAGGCCAAATATGCTGAAACACTGAGACCCTTTATCCTGCCTTGGAGTAGGTTGGAAAAATTCTTCTTTCTTTTTTAACCACCACACTTCTGAGTCTCTCCTTCTTTTCGGGCACTCATTACCCACATTCTGTACATTTATGAGCCTCTCTAACAGAACAACCCTTTTTGCTGCGAATAACATCCTGATGCCACTATTTTTTTCCACCAACGGACTCATGAGTTGAATCTTCACTTTCGGCACTGCATTCCTAGAAGGAGCTCCCAGACTGACTTTTCTTCTTGGCGCAATCTTTGGTGGCTATGCACACATAAGGCTTCTTGTTGACAATTTCAGCCACCGCCACCGCTTGAGGAGGTTGTGCCTTTGCATTTTCCACTTGGTAAGGATCCATATAATATGTCCCCTTCATTCTGTCTTGCTCTTCCAGAAAGATTTGTTCATATGGAACAGCCCTGGGAGCCAGCTTAAAAATATCTCTGAACCCCGACCCATGAAAATTCTTTTGGAGCTCAAAATCTAGACTCTTCTGGGCTAATCAAACGTATTTCACTTCTGGAAGTACCACCTTGCACTTGAATCTTGCCATCTTGAAAAGAGCAATATAGGTTTCTTCATAAGTCCAATACATCCTTGACAAATCGGCCAAAGTAACTTCTGGCTCTGTCGTGTAATACTGATGGTGGAACATCTCTTCCATCAAACCCCAAGAGTGAATCGAGTTAAGCGACATATTGATATACCACGTAAAGCTCGTTCCAATCAAGGAATTGGCTCTGTAAGTCGACCGACTAAGCCGCGTCTAGGCGCTAGGCGTGAGTACACGATGCTTAGGTGCCTAGGCCGATTAGTCAGCCACCTAGGCGCTAGGCGGCCCTCTTCCGCCCAACTAGGGTCTAGCGATTTTTAGAACATTGGGAATTGGCAAACAAGAAAGGTGGAGGCGGAGTAGCGATAAAGCTACCCCATTGTGGCCTGTAGGTCACGGGTTCGATTCACAGAAACGGTCTCTCTGCTTGCAGGGGTAATGCTGCGTACAGCAACCCTTCCTCAGATCCCGCATATGCAGGAGTTTCATGCACTGGGTCGTCCTTTGGAAATTGGCAAACAACCTTAACTTTAGGAAATCGTTTGCTCCTGCCTCTCCACGTTGAACAGTGAAACGTGGAATATGCTCCAGAGTAGAATGGTTATCTTTTCCTGAAAACAGCACAAAATCACGCACATTATATCCCGTGGAAAACTCAGTCATTCTGTCAATAGTCTCCGGATACAGCTTCCTTTATTCAATCCTTCTAATCCTCCTCAGGACATGACCAAACTGGTCTTGGATGAGATCTATGACCTACTCTCTGTTTAGAAGGATGTTTGGCTGTTGTTGCTGAAAATAACCTACTTGCCCCTTGATCTTCTTGGAGAGGATTGTTAGAAAGGGGGGGTTGGTTCTCTCAAAGCTCCTTGAGGATGACCGATAGGTGGGTGAGACGGCCTCTAGCCAAAGCCTGCTCCTTGAATCGGTCTGCCTTGAACTTGGACTCCTGCTTGCGCATATCCTTGCCCCTGGTTACACAGGAAAATTGGATGTTCATCCCTGAAAACCTCCCAGAGATTGGACTTGAGAGACTAATCGGTAGAGAAAATGGCACCTCCTGAGGCTCTAATATGGACCGTTTTGTCTTTCATAACCGTCATCATCTTGTCTTTGATTACGGCCATCATCTCCTTGATGGCCTTAGCCAAATGGCTTTGTGAATCTCTGATTTCTTGAAGGGGACCGACCAAGGACTGAGGCAATGACTGAGTCAGACCCTATGACATCTCCATATTCGGATGGACGATGTAATCCCGCATTCCTCCAACAACCTGTTGCAGATCCTCCTGTGTTGCTTGGACAGGAGGGTGTGTAGGCGAACGCGAGCCTAGGCCTTTCAGGCGCGCCTCTGTCTCTCTCCCTCTCTCTCTCACGCGTGCACATGTATACGTATGTATTGCTAGGATTTTCGACTACCCTTAACGTTGTATGGATCTCGGAAACTATGAATCACAGAAATCGCAAACACCAAGAATACAAGTCTTCTCGTAACCCTAGAAATGAGCAAAGTTACTATGTATCCCGTGGGGGCTCCCGCCCCCACACCCCCGGTATAAAATAATGTCGAAAGTTGTCTACAATCCAATATGTACGTTTCTACATTTTTTTGATGAACTGCAATTTTTTGGCGAACAATATTTCTGTGCTTGCTAGATAGGTAATGATCAAACTAACACAGTGCGCCTCACATAGCTCAGGCGCGCGCCTAGGCGCCAGGACACCTGAGCGCCTAGGTGCGCTTAACGCTTTTCACAACATTGCATGCAACCAAGCTTCACCCACAAAATGTCATATGTCCTTGACCATGTCTTATTCCTTTTATTCCTCCACCAAAATAATCCTACAGCCACCAAGTGTCCCATAGAAATCAACCGCCCAAGTATCTTGCAACTCCTCACATATTCTCGTGCCATGTATCCCATTTCATGGCTTGGGCTTCATAATCATCTCCAAAGACTAACACCATATCCCAAAATAAGAGGAACCACCTAAGCCCATGCACTCATGCACATACAACCAACCTCTTCTTTTCGTGGAATCTCATTAGTAGGAAAACAACAAGTCCCATTTTACTTGGGACTGCCACATCACAAAGGATTAACCTTGTCCATTTCTCAAAAACAAACCTCAGAAAGAGAAAAGATCAAACCACCCAATCGTCAATCACCATAGGGCCCACTGAAAATTCAATAACCAACTAAAATTTCAATTTCGGTAGTACAATGATTAGAAAGGCACCCATAGCCTTTTCTTTGTCATATCCTGCCACATGGGAGCACTACTAAAAATCAAAGTCCATGTAACCCTGCAAATACACCAACTGAGGTATACTAACATTACCCTGCTAATCAACACATATATCCTATGTTCTAATTATAAGAAACTGCTTAAAGTTACGGTGGTGGAAATGACATTGGAGCTCAAGGCATATTGAGCAACTCATCATCTATATAAAACTGCTTAAAGTTAGGGTGATCGGGAAGGGCTTGATCCGAGCAGGTTTTATACAGACCGTAGATAAAAATTTATGAAAACCTGCTCGAATCAAGCCCTTCACAATCACTTTTTTCGATTTCTCGTGTGGGCCATTAAAAACACCTTTTAAAGACATTGGACAGTTCAGATCATGAAAATTTAATCGGGAAGTGGACCTCCTGATTTTGTCAAAATCAGGACCTCCTGATAGGATCCTCACTATATGTATATATACACACGCACATTAAAGAAAAGTGCTAAGGATGTGTCACTGTAAAAAGTCAGCAGTAACTTGGACGAAAATTCCACATAAAATGATTATACTGCATACCATTGATTTGGTCCTTCTAAAGGTTTGCTCAGAGCACCAAACATCCCTGGTTTCACCTCTCTATAGCACTGTCATCCAGAAAAGGGGGGAAATACAGGCCAAAAAAGTTATTGTTGCAGTATTATTATTTTGTGCAATACTAATGCAAAGGATACTAAATGAAGAAAGCATGGTAATGTGCACAGAAAAAGATTTGGGGTTTTCTGGATCTACCCTATCTTATGCCTTTTGGATTTGATTTTAGGGCATGATTCTGCAACAAAACGTCATTTTACCTCTTCCGTTTTTGACTGTATATGGGGCATTTTTTAGTGATTTTATGATAGCGGTCACTTTGTGCATATTGCCGAAGGTTAGGTTTGTCTTCAATCCTTCTTCCGCTCATACCCTCAATGATTGAGAACTACATGGGTTCTGTTATGTTGTTGTATGTTGTTACTGCAATATGACTGCTGCCAAACAAAGCATGAGAGCTATTTCAAATGCAACACTTGTAAATTATGTCACCTCATATATAACTATTCCCACAGAAAAAAATATAGGTTGCTCATCTAATAGAAGGCGACCCACAGGATGATGAGATGCAAACACCCAAGAACCTCTGTTCTGAAATGTAAGATCTAAACAGCCATTAGTGTTAGGCAGTAGTTCTTTATGATTATGTTTAGGATTTGAAGAAATCAATAACATCCTCGTGTGAAAAAAAACATGCAGTCACAAAATCTAAAAGGTTTTCCCATTGGATTAGGACCACAATGCTAAATATACTTCAGATATCTCAATTCGGTGCACGTTCGTGGCACTTCAAAATTGTTGTATCATGAACAATGGTAAGTAACAGGGTATTGTAGCAAATTCACAGAATTCTAATTCCCCGCATCCCCTGTCTTGCACAATGATGTTCTTAGGTTTCTTTTTACTTTATCATGAACCATGATTGATACCCGCGATCAAATTTTACAGTGGCTATGCAAAAACCATGACTTCCAATGCAGTTAAGAAAAACATACATCAATGGCTTCGTGCATGTCAGGGTTCCCTTTGGTTATATTTTCACCAATATGCTGATATCCTCTGCATGCAAGATGTCATCTCTCAAATTACATAGAAAATAAACCATAACATCATTCTAAGAGGGAAAAACTAATGTTACTAGCCGTTCCATGAAGCATACCTGTATCCAGCTTCTGGAGATATTCTAATCTTTAGTTTTTCCTCATAAGGAAGACTGAAGAATTTGTGAGACACATTCCTAACTTCTTTAATAATGGTATCTGGAATACCATGGCCCTTCTGATCAATCACAACACAACTCTTTTTAGCATGTATCTTGTACTAAACTAATACTACTAAGAAACAGAAGTGTGTTGTAGGAAGTCCGTCAACAGTTTACGATGTAGGACAACTTTCGGCTCAGTACCAAAATCAAAAGAACCGGAAAAATCCAAAAAATTGCTATTAGGAAATTGGGATTTAAATCAAGAATCACTTAAATATCGATATTCCAAAGCACAAAAGTGAAAACCAAATTAATCTCAGCACCAGCACCCTTGGTTACCGATAACAAAAGGAGGACTCCCACTGGGTTACTGGTAACTCATATCCAATTCAGCCATCCAATTCATGGCTTACTGATAACCCTCAGCAACCTCAACGGGATTACCGATAACTCATCTCAAGTCCAGCCATCAGATCATGTGGTTACCGATAACCACAACAGTCGCCCATGTTGAGTTACCGGTAACCCCTATTGCGGAAGAATGCAGCAATTTGAGGACTTACTTGGAATTTTCTGATTTCTTTTAATTTTATTTTATTTCCTAATTAAAGTAGGAATGTTCATTTATTTTATTTTTCTTCCTAGTTGGTTTTGGAGACTTTATTTTAATTATTAAATAGGATTCCTTTTTTAATTTATTTCTTAGTTGATTATTCAAGATTATTTCATTTGAAATAGTACGCCAACTATTCTCTCGCGTAATCTGATGCGTCAATTGGTATCAGAGCGAGGATTTGCCTGACTCGGTGGCACTCAACCCAGCTGAGAACACAACCATGATTGTGGTAACGCCGATCTACGGAAGATGACTGGAAGTCAACATGAGCAGTTGTCGAAATCCGTGAACCATTGTGATTGATGGCCCTCAACATCAACCTCAACCAAGGACCGGCCCAAAGTCAAGAGAATCGCGCGGGGGGGTTTCCCCAGTGTCGCCCTCTTAACCAGGATGGGAAGCGCGCCAGAGAATTTGCACGAGGCCAACCCATTCATCAACAACAAATCAAAAGATGCTCACAACAACATGATTCTGACATCTCGGCCAAAGGAGGTTAGTGGGTTAGTGGTAGTGGAGCAAAAGCAAATAAGGAGGGTAGTTCGGCCCAAGTTGCAACCAAGACTCCCAACCCCTATGCCAAACCCATATTCGGCAATTGTTTCCAATGTGGCGTACCGGGCCACCGTACAACAAATGCCCCGATCAAAAATTGAACCTTGTGAAAGAAGGCGACTGATAGGATGACCTAGACGGGGTTGAATAGGTCTTTTGTAAAAAATTTACTTCTTTTAAAATCTTTTTCAATGTTTTCTTATAAAATCCTTTTATAACAAAACACAACAATCAATCACAACCCAACACAAGAAAATCAGTGAGATAATTATAAGCAAGGCAAGCACAATGTGCCTAAGGAGAGTAGAGAGACAAATATGTACACAAGGATTTTTATAGTGGTTCGGCAAAACGCTTAATTCACTCTTTAGTGTGATCACCACTGGACTACACCGGTATCCACTATGTAATTTCCAATTACAAATACATAGATAAACGCAAATCTCTCTTCCTAACCTACACAGTTTAGGAAACCCCTCTCTATAGGATAAACGTGAATCCTATCTTCCTAGCATACAGGGTCTATTCCGAAGCACAAAAGTGGAGACCAAATCAACCTCAGCACCAGCACCCTTGGTTACCGATAACCAAATGAGGACTCTCATTGGGTTACTGGTAACCCATACCCAATTCATCCATTTGATTCATGGGTTACCGATAACCCTCAACGCAGACTTTGCATTCTCCATGCTGAATCTCTTGATCACCTTGTTCACATACTCGGCTTGTAAAAGAATTACCATTCCACTAGCTCTATCTCTGATGATCTCCATCCTGAGGATTTGCTTGGCAACTCCCAAATCCTTCAAGTCAAATTGTTTGGACGCCTTTTCAAATTATTGATCTCCTTGATGCAAGAACCAGCAACAAGCATGTCATCGACATAGAGAAGCAAAATAATATGACTTGTCAAACTTCTTGACATAGCAACAATGATCTCCCTCGAGTCTAGTGAATTCATTGTCACACATGAAACTGACGAACTTCTTGTATCACTGCCTTGGAGCATGCTTCAACCTATATAAGTTCTTCTGCAGCTTACAAACCATGTTCTACTTGCCTTTCGCGGGAGAATTCATGTGGTTGGTGCATATAAATATCTTCTTCCAAATCACCATGGACAAAATTCAGTTTCACGTCCAATTGCTCAACATATAAATCCTCTGATGCCACTATTCTCAGAACTAACCAAATTGTTGTCAAATTCGCCACTGGAGAAAAATATCAGTCTTTCTGTTGAAATTACTTAACAACCAATTTGGCCTTATGGCGTTTGCTACCATCGTGATCTTCCTTAATCAGATAGAGCCACTTGTTGTGCAAAGCCTTCTTCCCAACTCGTAGCTCGGTCAACGCCCAAGTCTAATTGATAGTGAACTCATCTCGTCCTTTATGGATAACTCCCATTTGACCTAACTCACGTCTTTCACGGCTCCGTAATAACACTCGGGTTCTCCACTATAGGCGAGCAATATGTAATATAAAGAAGGTGAATACTGTTGCGACGTCTTGATTGTTCTTGTGGACTTCCTAACAATCATTGTTGGCGTGCTCTGCTCGACTAGTAGAATATCTTCCGTGTCATTCTAACCACTGTTCTGCTCAAAACCACCCTCATATATCTCATCCAAGTCAGCAATACTAGTTTGTTCAACCTCTGGCACAATTACTTCTGATTCTGCCTTCAACATGTCCTTGTATAGCAACTATTCATTGAATACGACATTCATGTTTCTTATAAATTTTCTATTTTTCTCATCCCATAAGCAATAACCAAAGTCCTCGCCACCATAACCAATAAAAACACACTTACTAGACTTAACCAATTTATTGTGAGGAGTCAAATCAATATGAACATATGAAATACAACCAAAAATTTTAAGAAATGAAAAATTACCTCTTTTCCACTCAATACCTCCTTAGAGATGCGCAAATCCAAAGGAACCAATGATCCTCGATTTATCAAATAAGTTGCAGTACTTATCGCATCAACCCAAATATTTTTGGAAACCCAACATGCAACCTCATGCTCCTTGCTCGCTCATTCAAGGTACGATTCATGTGCTCAGCCACCGCATTTTGTTGTAGTGTACCTAGAATAGTTTTCTGAAACTTTATCCCATATTGTGCACAGAACTTCTTGAATCCTCCATCAACCCGATTTTGCTTCCCAAAGATGCAACTCTCGCACAAGTCAAAATTTGCAGATTTTAAACCCGAAAATATCCCATTAGACAACAATACATTCATCATCTTGTTACTCATGTGACCCAATCTGTGATGCCATAGATTTCAATCATCAATTGCATATGCAATTGAATTTGTATCCCTGGTACTCGTCGACATATACAATGTCCTTGTCTTGACTCCACAAGCCACAACCAAATCTCCTTTTGTAATCTACCACTGACCACTGGAAAAAGTAATTACATGTCTATCCTCATTGAGGCTCGTTGAAATAAGGTTCCTCATCAAATTGGGAACGTGTCGAACCTTACGCAGCAGCAGTCCAGACCAATTCGACGTCGAATCCTCACATCCCCCGAACCCACTATATCCAAGATATCACTGATAGACACGCAATTTTGTGTATTTAATGTGTCTATATCTTCCTTTCTTGTTATAGTTATTTGTTTATTTGTTTATGTTTAGTTCATATTTATGTTTATCTTATTTTCTAGCTTATATAGGTTTTTATCACTTCTGGCAAGCTTTTGAAACTCAAAGTCATATACATGGATGAATCCGGAAGTTCCCCAAGGCTCTTCGTACTTTGAGGAGCATTTTCTCGAAAGCCCAAGTGTCATGTCCCGAAATTTCAAACTATTTTTTTAATATAAAAATATGACAACAAGGACAAGTAAAGCAAATATCTACCCAATCCTAAGTGCGGAAATGAAAAGGGAAAAGGGGATATCACATGCAAGCAAGCAAATGAGAAATTTAAAGTTTACAAGTCCAAATAAAAGTTACAGTCCAGGTACATGAAATAAATGAAATACGAAACAAGTAAATAAATGATACCCAATGACGGCATCCAATCTCCCGATCTCCAAAGCTAGGCAGTCGAGTCGGTACCTAAAAATAGAGGGTTAGGCGATTGCCTAGTAGATATAATCTACGCCCAAGTGTTTTCCCAAATTGGGATAAAGATGTGAGTGCAATAGATAAATAAATATGTATGCGATGAGGACCATTTTCATAGTTTTAAAGTCATTTCCAAATTCCTTTCCAAATCAACTTCAACGACTTAATGATTTTTTTTTTCAAAATGCTCAACTTGACGAAATCAAGGAGAATGATATAAGTTCAAGTTCTCATCTCAACCTTGGCAAAACAAGGGAGGTATAAAATAGTTTTCCGTATCTTCTCACCTTGACGAAACAAAGGAGTCACGTAAAAAATTAATTTTTAATCAAGATTAAATAGGTTTCGGCTAGACCGCGGTAGAAGCTCGTCAACTAAACTATTCGTAGTTCCTCATAATTCCCCAACCTTAGGGAGGGCTCCAGTCGACCCCCGTTGCGCAATGTAGTGAGTGATAACACTCATGGAACGAAATTCCCGTATATAAATATAGTCAACCCAACGCATCTATCATGTTTTAGGCCAATTAAAACCATTAATTCAAATTTCCCTTTAAAATCAATAGATCAGGGCATCCATACCTCCTAATCTTAATTTATGACCAAAACATGATTTTTCTCCAAATTGATTTCCCATTTACCAAATTCAAGTGTTAATATGGTCATAGGACCATTTTACAACAATCAATTTCAACACTTGACCATTCAATTTCAAAATTCTCACGTGACCCAAATTAGGGTTTTACGAAAATTAATGGTTTTACAAATTAACTCGAGGATCTTGAAATTGAAGTGATAGGGAGTCTATTAAGACTCATATGAGCATAAGCCCTCAACAAATTCATGGATTAATCGAACCCACAAGCATCAACTACGAAAACATCCTCATCCTAGCAAAATCTAGAGAGGGAGAAGAAAGCATACCAACAAGGGATACAAGTGGAGTAGAAAACTTTACCTTGTATGAGTTGTCACTTACAAACTCTAGGTGAGTGAGTCTTAATACCTCTACGAGTTTTGCACGTCAATGCAAAGAGGATGACGGCATCTACGCACTTATTGAAGAAGATTTCTTCAAAAGCTTGATCAATCCACAAGAGTTTTATAGAGAAGGGAGAGAAATTTTGGGAGAGAAATGGAGTTACAGAAGAGAGAGAGAGAAGAAGAAGAAGAAGGGTTCTGAGTCGATTATGGGGTCTTTCCCCTATATTAGGGTGTGAATAATACACCAGAAAAGACCAAAATGACCTCATTAAAACCTGCCAGAATTTCCCCCCGACAGTTGCATAACCGGTTACGGAGGGGCTCGAAACCGGTTACGAATGTCACTGACGTAACCCTTCCTTACGGTTACCCTTGCGAGAACCGGTTACGGGGAGAGGAAACCGGTTACGGATACCGGTGCACGAAACCGGTTACATTTCTGGTGGGAACCGGTTGCAAAACAATGCATGTGCAACCGGTTGCGGGTGTCGCGGGAACCAGTTGCGGATGCTTCTGATGCACTCCTTCCCTTGAACCCTAGGACATTGGAAACTGGTTATGGGCATGCATGGAACCGATTTCGGGCACTTTTGCCACAGAAATTGCTACGAGTATTTTGGACGTCATTTCTTTATCCGAACTCCGATTGATACGATTCAAGTTGCGTTGGATTCATAATTGAATTCTCTACGACTTCCAACATTCCAACAATTCATCAACCAAAAAAAAAATTTGGGATTATTAATCAACCAAAATCCAAGAAATAGAATTTAGATTTCAATAATCGATTGAATAAATTCTCAACCGCTACACCAAGTGACCATCTCAAACCATCAAAGTCAATCTTGGGCCAAGAAACCAAGTCAAGGAAGCACCAAATAAAGCAAAATTTGATCAGAAGCTTCCCGTACTGGTACACTACTATTCCGTACAGGTACGCTACCACTGTGCTACCACTACACAAATTAATCTGAACATAAAGGTTGTGTACTTGTACGCCATTACTCCGTACTGGTACGGCTTGGTTTTGGCTTAGGAATTCAACCCATTTTAAGGATATTAAATATATATATCTAATGTGTATACGTTTTTACATCTTTTATCATGTTTTAGGGTTAGGAAGGGGATAGTTTCTCTCTCTATCTACTTTTTGTATCTTCTTCTTTGTTAGATTAGGACCTTAGTTTAGGAGATTTGGAAGTTTTGATCTTCATAAACAATGTAAGTCTCTTCTTCCTCTTCTCATTTATGTAATTTATTTCTTATGTTATGTTTAATGAATTTCGTATTTCATTTTCTTATGCTTAATTTTCATATTGTTCTTGCATTTCTTAGCTTGTTTTAGGATTAATGCAGGGCTAACCTCCTTGGTTTGGTCATGGGGTGACTAACACCCCAAGACTTAGGTTGTCATGGATTTCTCCTTATATGCGCATATTGTGGTGGTTATGAATGGATTAGGTCATGAATTAGGGTCTTAGTTTGGTGATTTTAATCACCTCGATTGAATGTTGTCATTAATTTAGTACATGCAACACTTCACGCTAGGTGTTCGACAAAATGCCTCAATCAACTAATTCCCCTAAAAACCACTAATCTTTAGATATAATTAAGGCCTTGAGGTTGTGTCGGGCTTAGAAGCATGTAGTTCGTACAATTTAGGTCTCAGTCGAGGAATGTTAATCTTCTTGATGGGTTGTCGATAATAACATTGGCATATCCCATGTTTGAAGATATGTCATCCTAGGCATTCGATGAAATGTCCAAAAGAATCGAATTCTAGCTCATGCACCATTTCATGGCTCAAGACTTGTGCTTGAATGACAAACCTTCTGAGTGAGGTCCTAGGTCATGATTCTCACTTGTGTAGTCATTAAAAAGTCTAGCATAGCCAAGGTTGGGTGTTAGAAATCCCTAGACCATTCCATTTAGTTTAACTAGTTAATTTCTTTATTGTCTTATGTTCTAGTTTAGTTCATCTTCTTAAGAAAAAACAAATACAAGGGTAGCGTCATTCCGCCTCTATCGTAAAATAGAACCTCTCTACAAAGCAATCCTTTTGATTCGCTTGAATTCCCTGTAGACCGACCCTGGACTTATCACTTGCTAATGCTAAGTGTTATTTTCTTGTTCTTATAAATTTCTAATGCGTTCGCATCCCCATCAAGTGACGAAGCAGGGGGCGGGGACAGAGGGGCTCGACACTCACCATCAGCCAAGTACACATTTCCCAAATTACAAACTGTAGATTAATGTCATGTACTTAGTCATAGGCTGTTACCTTATACTTAGGAACATGATAGATAGATTGTTATCCTACTTTTTAAATTTCATATCTATCTGTCCAGATAAGATAAGCTTCTGTTCGGATAAGATAACATTTTGTAGATAACATTTGTAACTCTATTTAAGGGCTGTTCTGCTGATTTATGAATAAGAAGTTTTATTCTCTAAAACTACATGGTATCAGAGCTAAAACTCTCTTAGAAAAACTTTTTTTTGTATGGCTAACGATTCAAACTCTAACCATCTCTACCCTTCGCTCCACTCCTGTATCTACCAGTGAGTATGTTCATTCATCTATGCAAGTCACTGTGCATAGATTGAATGGTCAGAATTACCTTGAATGGTCCCAGTCCGTGAAGCTTGCCATTGATGGTAGGGGAAAATTGGGCTATTTAACAGGAGAAACCAAGGAGCCGGAGGTAGCAGATTCTGGCTACAAATTATGGCGTTCAGAGAACTCCCTCGTTATGGCATGGCTACTGAATTCCATGGATGCCTCAATTGCAAAGCCTCATCTATTTATGAAGTCGGCTAAGGAGGTATGGGACTCTGTTCGTGAAACTTACTCTGACTTGGAGAATTCTTCACAGATCTTTGAGTTGAAGACTCGACTGTGGCAATCCAAGCAAGGGAATCGTGATGTCACAAGCTACTATAATGAGATGGTGGCGTGGTGGCAAGAACTGGATCAATGTCATGATGACGTGTGGGAAAGCCAAGCTGATTTTCTCCGACAGAAGAAGCGTGAAGAGAACGATCGTGTCTTCATGCTGCTTGTCGGGATTCAACGCAACCTGGATGATGTCAAGGGAAGAATTCTCAGTCGCCGTCCTCTTCCTTCCATTCGAGAGGTATTTTCTGAGATTCGTTTGGAGGAGAGTCGCAGGAAGATTATGTACACCAATGATCCTTCCACAGCGGATTCCAGCTCCGATACGTCCGTATTGTTTGTCAAAGGGGCTGAGAAAATGGCTGAGACCAGTGGTGACAAGAAAAAGAAGCCATGGTGTGACTTCTGTAAAAAATTCTGGCATACTCGAGAGACTTGCTGGAAAATACATGGGAAACCACCTAGTGGGAAGCCGTCTCGTTCTGAGCGAGCTTTTCAAACTATGGCTGAACTTCCTCAAGAGCATCACATCAACTCCGGGCAGTCTCCATTCACGAAGGAACAAATAGAGCAATTGTTGAATCTATTACAGTCATCTCAGGATAAACCTTCTTGTTCCTTTGTCCAAAATGGTACTTCCAAGTCTGTGTCATCCTTTGTTTGTTCACAACCTAAGACCACCTGGATTATTGATTCAGGGGCCTCCGATCACATGACTAGTTGTTCCAGTTTCTTCTTCTCATATAAACCTTGTGCAGGAAATCGCAAAGTTAGAATAGCAGATGGTTCTTTTTCTGCTATTGCTGGTATAGGCGATATAAAACTTTCTGATGTGCTAACCTTGTCTAATGTCCTACATGTGCCTAAATTATCTTGTAATCTTATCTCCATCAGTAAACTAACATCAACTCTTAATTGTTCTGCCAATTTTCACTCCTCCAACTGTGAATTTCAGGATCTGGACTCGGGGACGATGATTGGCAGTGCTAGGGAGTGTGATGGCCTTTACTTTCTAGATGAAGGAACGTACTTGAATAAAAAGGCTCGATGGAATACTTGCATGAAAATTGCTTCTGATTTCAGTAACGATGAGATTTATTTATGGCATTTTAGACTAGGTCATGCAAATTTTTATTATTTAAAACAATTGTTTCCTGTTTTATTTCGCAATAAAAATCTTTCTTCTTTTCAGTGTGAAATCTGTGTGTTATCCAAGCATCATCGTACTATATATCCTCCACGTGTTTATACACCTTCAAAACCTTTTGCACTAGTAAACAGTGATCTTTGGGGTCCTTCAAGAGTGTCTACTTGTCATGGAAAACGTTGGTTTATTACTCTAATCGATGATCACACTAGAGTTAGTTTGGTTTATTTACTCAAAGAAAAGTCTGAAGTGGAAAAT
>NMUG010000013.1:0-36378 GCA_002855965.1 Monotropa hypopitys
TCTTCAGTTGCTGCCACCATACTGCAGCTCTTCCACGAAAATGCGTGGCCACGAAACGGACCCGTTTGTTCTCTGGAACTTCTTTGAACTCCAACACTTCTTCGACATCAAATAGCCAATCAAGAAAATCCTCTAGCTTCATTCCTCCATGAAATTCTGGAACATCTATCTTCAGGCCAGTTTCCCATTTAGAGGACAGGGGTGCATACCGCTCCTCACATTTGTGAGGGTACTGGGGGTGTCTCTCTGGCCTCCTTTCTGATTCTTCCTCCGCAAAGGGGTTCTCGTCATACTCGACATCATCATCATCGGGTTCCACCTCCTCCTTATGAGGATTTGGTCGCTGTTGGGGGCAATGGGGTTGTTGGGGTTGTCAGGGCTATAATTGAAGCTGTATGGCTGCAACACTTGCCGCCAGGATTTCCATTGTCTGTTTTAGCCTATTGAGTCTGTTTTCCTCAATCTCCTGGGCTGGTCATCTTCTGGGGGCCATGGTTCTGGTAGGAAAGAAAATTTTCCTAGAAGGATAGAAACTTGAGCTCTGATACCAACTGATGTAGATTGGTATTTCACCAACTGCAGCCTTCTTCAAATGTAGCGGAAAGAAAGGGATGAACAGATGGGAAAACAAAACAGATAACTAGAATACCACCGTTGATCGAAGATGCCAGTGTTGATTTTCTTCTCGATTGCTGTTGATTGGCAAGCCAATACCAGAATCAAGGCTCGCTAATTTGTTGATTCTTAGAGAATACCTAGAGAAATGGCTTCAAACACAATCGTTGATTCTCTAGGAGAATACCGAGAGGGGATAGGGGTTGAACAAGCAAATCTGTCATCAAGTTTTAATTTTATCAAAAAGTGTCGAAAAAGTTACATCATCCCCTATTTATAGGGCGGTAGAAAGAAACCACAAGTAGCAAAAACCCTAAGTATAGTTACTGGGCTTTTGATAGATTAGGTCCAAAAGAGGAAACAAAAGAGAACCCTAAACATGCTAGGTCCCACAAAAATGAATAAAAATAGCTAAATAAGAAAATAGGAAACCATGGGTTGCCAAACTGCCAGAGGCGTAGATGTCCGGAGAAATGGGAGCTCGGGAATGAAAGTCGTCAGCTCTCTTGATAGACGGGACTAGTAGTCTAGAGAAGACGGTCACTCTACTGTAGGCGGGTTGCTGAAAATATGTTTTGCCGAGCTCAGGTGGTCACAAGGACGGGATGTCGTCTGGATAGCCGAGCTCAGCTCGTGAGCTCGGGGGAATGATCTTGCCCCGGGTTCTCAGTGCGGCACCTCGTGTCCGGGATGCCACTCCCCTCATATAGCTTTCAACCCTTCTGTCTACATCAGAGTGTCTTCTTCCAAAATATAAACATCAAGAAAAGCAAAAACTGCCAATAATTATTTTGCTTTGGTTTCATCAGAAGAAGATGGAGAAACATACCCTACATAAGAATGAGGCGGAAAATGAAAAAATCTTAGGTTCTCAATTTCTTGAAACCAATCTGGATTTTCTGGAAGAAGGGAAAGATCTGGGAAGACTTTGGTGAAGTCAATTGGATAATGTGGTTCATGAACTATTTTCATCCAATAAGAATACTAATTTGTAGCCCTTTCATATAAGGCTTCTGTGAGACCCCAGTCCTAGAAAATATTAAATAAAAGTATTTATTTAAGCAAATATAATTTTGGGAATTTTTGTAGAATTTTTGATAATTATTTGAGGCTTGAATTTATAAAATATAGAGAAAAGAATTTGATCAGGGGCCTAAGTAAAAGAGAATAAAGTTAGGAGCACCAATTGGAGTACTGCCGAACAGAAGGGAGTCCGGCCGAGCAGTTGCCGAGCTCGGTAGGTGTCCAACCTAGAGGTCCGGCCAAGTGGAGGTCCGGCCAGCTCAGACGATTACTTGGCAGTCTGGCCAGGTCAGCTCAGATGTGGCTGTGCGGCCATGTGGGCAGTCCATCTGGATAGCCATCTGTCAGATGGAGACAAAGAGTCTGGAGTGGACTGACGTCATTTTCCATTTTCAGCAGAAGAGCCAAAATGTGCGGCTGGTGGACTAAGGTCATCAGGCTAGAAGCCTAGGCTGGGCGGCCGGTGGGGCCTATAAATTGTGAGTGGCGCCGTTTGATGGTCTGCCAACAGTTCGGATTATATTCCTTCTCAAACTCTATAAATACCAAGCCATTTCATCCGTTTTGGTTACAACTCCAACTTGAGAGCATCCAGACCTTCTGTTTCTCTCTCTAGAAAATTGTCCGAAGCATTGTTGTTCGGCAGAGCTCTGGACCTTTATTCCAGGAGCTCGGCAGCTCAGGTTTCATACTCAGAGTGTTCGGCAAATCATCTGCCACACTTCCACACTTCAAATTGTTGTTCGGCGAGTCTTGGTCGTACAACCAATCCCTTCAGAATCATTGTTCATCCTCCGGTCAGACTTGATTCACTTCGGCAATTCATTCAGACGACCAGTTTTTGCTTCGGCAAGGGTCGTACCAGTTCGGCAAGCCTTTGTTCATATCAGTACCTGTTCGGCGAATACATTTTCTGCCCTGATCATTCACCCTTCGACAAATCAAGCTTCGGCCAAAGGTATAATAATTGCTTTAACTTATTTCTGTTCGGCAAAGGCCCTAGGCAACGAATTATTGTTCGACAGACTTAAATCCAAGTCTAGCCTTAGTAAAATCAGTTCGGCAGACTCACTCGGAGTCTTCCCGTACACTATTGTTGTCTCTCATGCCCACAACTGTTCAGTTCGGCAGAGTTGTGCTCGGCCAAACCAATGAAACGTTGGTTCTGCTCGACAAAGCTAGAATTCGGCTAAGCTTATGACCAGGTCATATTTTAGTTTGGCCAAGTCACTTATCGGTCCGGCCATACTGTCTTACATGTTGATTGATTGACCATCATTCTGACCGAAGCAAATTGTGTTCGACAGAAGTCAGTCGTTCTTTGACTTCACCAGCTCGACAACAACTTCAGTTGTTCGGGTAATCTTTCCAAGACCTTTAGAATGTTCATTCGGTCATTTTCGACCTATTTCCCGACTGAAATCATAAACTTCAAAATCTGAGGTTGACTCTGATCAAAATGGTGTCCGGACCGTAGCATGGCAGTTCGGCAAACTAGCCGACCGGTTGTAACTCAGCTCGGTAATTACCCAACCGACCTAGTATTTGAAGGTCAGCTCAATCTAAGAAGGTTGACACCCATAGAAAGGCTTGCAGCTCCTTGGAAGAATTAAACAAGGATTTTGTTTAATCTGCCTGGTCCGTGGCGGCTCGGCAACAGAGCTTTCGGCTAGGTTATGCTTTAGGCAGTCACCCTTTTAGCAGAACAGTAATGTTCGGCCAGTGAGCCTTCGGCCAAACTTAAGTCTCCAGCAGACTTGAGCCTTCGGCCAGCTCAGCTCGGCAGTGTATGTTTGGGGCAGAATTCCTTGTTTAAATGTTAAGTTATGACTTATTATCCAGATTTGGACTAGTTGAAGAAGAAGAAGAAATAGAAGCCTAAGAATCCTATTCAGGTGAATCTCTATATACTGCTCTACTCGTACTTTTCAGTGCATTCCTTTGAAATTATAATCGTGGTTATTAAACCCAAAATGATATGTTATTTTCAAAAGAAGATTTTGAAAAGATGGATCATGCACAAATTCTTTTACCATAGATGAACAAATTGGAAAACTGTTGTGAAATTCCATACGACAAGGATTTATAATAAATTAAAGAGAAAAAGAAATTGAAATGGAGATGAAACGGAAATAAGGTGCATATACGATGACAGCATGAATATGAGCCTGTTATAGAAAATGCTTATACGACAGAAGCATAAGGCCTAGAAAATGCTTATACGACAAAAGCATAAGGCACAATGTTCAGAAATGCTTATACGACAGAAGCATAGTATTGGAAATGGCTATGCTTATACGACACAAGCATAATACTATTGTGCGTACGCTTATACGACACAAGCGGGAGCATGAATATGAAAAGTATGAATGCTCATACGACAAGGGCAATATGATAAAATGATGGGAAGTCAAGCCTATTCAACAAAAGGCTGAATTATGAAATGATATACTGTGAAATGCAGGTTGGCACAGAATCAAAGCAAAGGAAAATTATTATAAAGCATTGTTATTACTATTGAGCCTTTGAGCCATATTTTGCTTGTGAAACTAATCTTGCAGGGAGTATTGTGAATTCATGAAACTTGTACTGCAGTATGTAAAAATTCACTCTAGCTTTATAGCTTATGCATTTTCTAAAAACCATTTTCAGGTCAGGTTGAAGAATGAAGTGGCAGCTCTTGTTTAAATTATGTTTTGGAGCTCTTTTGTTGTACTTTTGATGTATTGGCTATGTTATAAGCCAGATGATGTAATCCTGGGGAAATAAATGAAAACATCTATATCACTGCTCTAGTTTTTGTTCACACGCTTCCGCATATTTATATTGTTACGGAATTATTCAACTCTTTTATCTAGGCCTTTAGCGAGCTTGCTCGTTGGACGATCATAGACTCATTCCGAGATCGGGATGGGTTGTGACAGAAGTGGTATCAGAGCGAGTTGATGAATTTCTGAACAAACTAGATCCAGGAAGCAAGGCACTCACTTAGAAGCACAAATATGACACTTGGAGATGATTTATATTGAGGATGTATGCTTATACTATGAGTTTTGTAGCTATGTCTAGCAGCGACTCCGATCACGACGGCTATTCGAGTGACGATTCCGACAATCATCATGAGGATGGACTAGCAGAAATATTTTCCTTGGAAGGAGATGCAACGGAGGCAAGACTCCTTGAGGACGCTTCACTCATGGCTTGTGGCATTGCAGCACAGGTTGCGTATGCAAATATACATCTTACTGAGTCACAAATTCGAGCTATAATCGACATCGTCTTAGGCTAAGGGAGCGGGCTTGCTCTGTGGCAAGAGAATGGATGCCACAATGGAGCCTCGATGAAATTTATATGGTAGCTCTGCATCATC
The DNA here is from genome assembly GCA_002855965.1 of Monotropa hypopitys. NCBI lineage: Eukaryota > Viridiplantae > Streptophyta > Magnoliopsida > Ericales > Ericaceae > Monotropa > Monotropa hypopitys. Next base: position 5,009 of record NMUG010000013.1, read on the forward strand.
TTGACAAAAATGAGGAGGAAGACGAAGAGTCAGATCCAGAGGAAAATATTCCTGAGGAGGAAGAGGAAGAAGTAATAATGGAAGAGGAAGAGCTCGAAGATGATCTACCAATGGTAGATGGTCTAGTTGATATACCACTTGTCCCAAATGGAAACCCTGATTTTGAGGATAACCTAGAGATAGCTTATCAAGAATGGATTTATCCTCCTTATGAATGGTCTAGTGACTCTGATAGCGAGTGATGTATTATTAGTTGCTATATCCGGAGTATTTTTGTTGTGTACCAGACACAGTTATGCATCTATGTTTCTAAATATTATGCCATATGTATTTCCGCCTTTTGATTAAAGTATTTCCTATTCAGAATGGTTAATACTCGAGCAACTGGTCAAGAGCGTTACGAGATTGATGAACTACACAGCATGGTGCGGACGTTAGCTGGAACTATCCAAGCTCAACAAGCTACGATTGAGCAAATGCGACGACAACCAGAGCCTGTGGAAAAACCACCGGCAATTCCTAAAGATGAAGGAGTTAACGCGGCACAAAAGATTCACAATGTGGCAGTTGTGAATGAGTTTTTAAACTCAAACCCCCGACTTTTCCTGGAGGGATGGACCCAATTAAAACAAACGAGTGGATTGCGGAGCTAGAGAAGAATTTTCATATTCTCCGATGCACTGACCTGTACAAAGTCGAGATTGCGTCATATCTATTGGTGGGAGAATCCAATAGATGGTGGAATTTGAAGAGCGTTGCTGAACCCAATATGTCTTGGGAAAGATTTCTAGAGAACTTTCGCGAGAAGTTTATGCCCAGAGCTATGCAGAATGCGAAGCGAATGGAGTTCGAGAACCTGAAGCAGAGAGGAGCAATAACCGTGGCCGAATACGAAGCTGATTTTACGAATCTTGCTGTTTACGCACCGTACCTAGTCACTAACGATGAAATGAAGGCACGAAAGTTCGAGGAAGGACTCAAGCACGAAATAAGGAAGATTATTCGTCCTTTTCAGCTACCTTCGTATGCTGAAGTCTTGGACAGGGCTATCTTGGTGGAACAAGATGTTGATGAATCGAGGAGATTTAATGAGAGGAAGAGGAACCAAAGCCAAGGAGGATCGAGCTATTCAAAGAAAGCGAACTATGGAAAGAATCAACAGAGAAACCAGAGAGGAAGGAATAGCAGTCAACAGAGACAGAGGCCAAATTGTCCCAAGTGCGGAAAAAGTCACGAGGGAGAATGCTGGGCGAGAGGACCTACGGTGTGTTTTGGCTGTGGTCAGGTAGGACATTACAAGAATGCTTGTCCGAACGTACTCACTGAAGCTAACACGATACCAGTCGGGAACCAGAGGAATGATGCAAATCAAGGCAATCGGAACCAGAGGCAAGGAAGGTCTTTTGCCATTGTTCCAAGTGATCCTAGGAATGATAAAGGAGTCATTGCAGGTAGAATTTCTATCTGTGGACTTTCTACTTATGCGCTATTTGATTCTGGATCTACGCACTCTTTTATTTCTACGATGCATGCCAGAGAGATCAGTAGAATCCCTGAACCGTTAGATTATGATCTTTTAGTATCTCAACCTGCGAGTAAGGGAGTTTCGTGCTCATCAGTTCTGAGAAACTGCGAAGCTATAATTGTCTGGATGACTGGATGACTGGATCTAAGTGAAGTTGGGATTTCATTGATAAATTCTGATACATTGCCGAGAAAGAAATATTAATGAAAAAACTTCTTAAGGTTAGAGACATTTCAGGTGCGCAGGATCTTGCCTCTATCTAAATCTATTAACCGGTATGCTCCCAGGCCTGCTTTGCCGATCACTTTGTAGGGCCCTTTCCAATTCGGCCCAAGTTTGCCATCTGCTGGGTCTTTGGTGTTGCCAAGGACCTTCCTCAGGACCAAGTCTCCAACTCCAAATTCCCTTGGGTGCACTTCTCTATTGTGGAATTTGGCCAGTTGTTCTTGGTAAGAGGCTAGCATGACCAATGCTCATTCCCTTTTTTCTTATGCGAGATCTAGCTGCACGGCTAGAGCGTTGTCATTGCCCCTTGCTCTACTAAATTAGTGCGGATGGTAGGGATGTCAACCTCTAGCGGGATGACTGCTTCTGTTCTGTATGCTAGGGAGAAGGGAGTTTCACCTGTGGATCTTCTGGGCATTGTGCGGTAGGGCCAAAGGACTAGTGGTAACTCATCAACCCACCTTCCCTTAGCTTTGTCCAATCTCTTTTTGATGCCGTCCAGGATAGTCTTGTTAGATGCCTCAGCCTGACCGTTGCACTGTGAGTAACTAACTGAGGCATATAAGTTTTTGATCTTGTAGGTTGAACAAAATATCTTGAACTTGTCTTGGAACTGAGTGCCATTGTCTGATACAATGGCATATGGGATTCCAAATCTGGTGATGATGTTCTTCCAGACGAACTACTCTGTGTTACGGTCAGTGATCTTGGCAAGTGGTTCTGCCTCTATCCACTTGGTAAAATAATCGGTTGCCATGAGCAAGTACTTCTTCATTCCTTTTGCTTTTGGCATGGGCCCCACGAAGTCGATATCCCACTAAGCAAAGGGTCAGGGACTCGTGAGGGGTGCTAGGTCTGCTGAAGGGGAGTGGATAATGGGTGAATTGTTTTTGCATTTTTTGCATTTCCTGACATAGATCTTGGCGTCTTCTTGCATGTAGAGCCACAAATATCCTTGTGAGATGGCCTTGTGGGCTATGGAACGCCCTCCTGTATGACTGTCGCACACCCCCTCATAGATTTCGAATAGAAATCATTAAACAAGGTCTAGGTGCATACAACGTAGGTACGGCCCTGTAAAAGATTTTCTGTAAAGAATCTTTTCTGGAGAGAGCCAGTACTTGGTCGACTTGATTCTTATTTTGTGAGCTTTCCTCTTATCTGCGGGGAGTTCATCCCACGCTAAGTAAGCGACGATAGGATCTATCCAGCTTGGGCCTATATCCAGATCGAGGGTCTCATCTGAGTCCATCGACTGGATGCTGGGCTGGGACAGAGAATCGACACTCACTGTGCGGCAGAGCTCAGAAGGTACGGAGGAGGCCAGGCAGGCCAAGGCATCCGCATGACTGTTTTGTCTTGAGCTGATTTGGACCATCTCTGTCTTCTTAAATTGCTAGAGAAGCTTCTTAGCTAGGGCTACATAGGATGCCATCCTGTCGTCCTTAGTGGCATATTCTCTTGAAAGCTAGTTGACCACGAGATGGCTATCACAATGGATGAGTAGATCTTCAGCTCCGCACCTCCTTGCACTCTTCAGACCCGTGATCAGTGCCTCATACTCTGCCTCATTATTGGAGGATTTGAAAGATAACCGGACTGACTGCTCCAGGGCTAGTCCTTCTGGGGAGAAAAAGGACTATGCCCATCTCGGATCCCTTATTGTATGCTGATCTGTCCACAAAGAGCTTCCACTGTTCCCCTCTGTGCGGCTCATCGGCGTCTGGCAATGCAGGATGAACGGGAATTTCTTGGTTGTCCTGCAACTGGGTTTGGGGTGTCCATGTGGGCTCGTAGGAGAATTCAGCCACTAAGTTCGCAAGAATCTGACCCTTAACCGCAGTGCGAGGCACATATCTGATGTCGTATTATCCGAGCTCAACTGACCAGACTGCCACTCTCCCTGACAGATCTGCCTTTTTTAGGACAGACCCGATAGGATGTATGGTTGGCACCTCTATAGTATGGTCTAGGAAATAATACTGTAGCTTCCTTGAAATCATCACTAGTGCTAAAATTAACTTTTCCAAAAGAAGGTACTTGGTTTCTGCGTCCAGCACGGTCTTGCTGACACAGTACACTGGCTTCTGTTGCCCTTCCTCCTGCTTGATCAGCACGGCACTCACTGTATGCTCTGAGACTGCCAAATAAATGATCAGCGTATCTCCTGGATTGGGCATGGCGATAAGCGGCGGCTCGGGCAAGTATTTCTTCAAACCCTGAAAAGCTTCTTCGCAGTCTACCCACAGGTGTAATATGTTCTCTTTATTAAAAGCTGGAAGAAGGGTATGCATTTGTCTGATGAGCGACTGATAAATCGGTTGAGCACGGCAACTATTCCAGTCAGGCATTGCACCTCCTTGGTCCTTCCCAGACTTTGGAGGTTTTGCAATGCAACTATCTAATCGAGGTTTGCCTCTATGCCCCTCCGAGTCACCAGGTGTCCTAAGAATTTTCCGGAGCTTACCCCAAAGGCACACTTGGAGGCATTTAGCCTTAGCTTGAAGTCTATAAGTATTTGGAAGGTACGGCAAAGGTCTACCAGGTGGGAGTCTATCTCCTTGGACTTGACTACCATATCGTCAATGTAAACCTCCATACTCTTACCCAGCAGATCCTTGAACATGAGGGTTGCTAGCCTCTGGTACGTCGCCCCAGAATTGCACAGTCCAAAAGGCATTACTCTGTAGCAGTACAATCCCAGTGGTGTGATGAAATATGTCTTCTCCTGATCGGGCTCATACATGGCGATCTGATGGTAGCCTCTATATGTATCCAGAAAGCTCATCCGCTTGTATCCCGCTATAGAGTCCACCAGTTGATCAATCTTGGGCATGAGGAAACTGTCCTTGGGGCATGCTTTGTTCAAGCTGGTGAAGTCAACACAAACCCTCCAGGTACCATTCTTATTTTTGACAACGATGGAGAGCCACTCCAGATAGTAGACTTCCCTGATAGCGCTGGCCTGGATAAGTCGATCTACTTCCTCGATAACTGACTCTGAATGCTGTATGACTGAACGTATCCTTTTCTGCATTACTGGCTTGTGACAAGGATCTACATTGAGCCTGTGACATATTATACTCGGTTGTACTGTACCTCAGGTATTTCCTGCGGGGTCCAAGCAAATACGTCAATGTGATCCTGTAACACCCAGACCTACTCGACAGCGTCTGTCTCAGGGAGCTCAACCCCAATCAAGAAATACCTCTTCTCATCGGTCTTATGGGCGGGAACCTTTCTCAAGTTCTCAACCACACGGGTGGAGGGGTCCATGCCCATATCCTCTAAGACAGGTTGATCGGGAACTTCAATAGACTTTACCTGCTCGGCGTTAGGACTGGACTTGATAGATGCCATGAAATAGTTTCTGGCTCACTTCTGACTCTCTCTGATGCTTTCAATTCCCTTGGGCCCTGGGAAATTGATAATCTGATGGTAGGTGGAGGGGATGGCCCCCATTTTGTGCATCCAAGTATGCCCAATGATGGCATTGTAGGCTGATGGCACATCCACGACGAAGAACTCTGTATCCATGGTCACCTTTCCTACTCGGACGGGGAGGGTGATGACTCCTAAGGGCCGTACTGGCTCTGCACTGAATCCGATAAGTGGAGTCCTGGTTGGCTTGAGGTCCGCTTGGGTGAACCCCATTCTTTTGAAAGCCTGGAAGTACAGAATGTTGGTGGAGCTGCCCTGATCCACCAAAATTTTTTCGGTATCGTACCTATTGATACTGAGGGTGATCACCAACGCATCATTTTGCGGGAAGACAACCCCGTCCAAATCCTCCTCTGAAAATGAGATCTGGACAGGTTTACCGCACTGCTCCCTCTAGCGCTTCTGCCCGAGCTGCAGGACATGGTGCTCGTGACCTCCCTTCCTCATCTGTGTGCGGGACTCAGCTTTGGAGCTCGGATCTATAGCTCTATGGATCATTGTGATGGTACCAAGTGTAGGTAGGTCCTCATCTGAAGAATTTTCACACATTTCCACCCATCTAGGCCTGGCTTCCTGTCTGGGTGTCTGGGCGATGTACTTCTTCAGATGACCTGCTTCCACGAGGTATTCCAAAAATTACTTGTAGATTTGGCACTGTTCGGTCATGTGACCAAACTCTCTGTGATAACTTGTCACGTCCCAGATTTTTAAACCAAATTGTTTTTTGAAATATAAAAGACAACATGGACCATTGAATTCAAACCATCTACCCATTCAAATATGCAAAAAATAAAGAAGGGGAAGGGAAGATGCCACACACGCACACCTCATTACAAACGTGTTTAAAGTTACAGTCTAACCAAAATAAATTATACAATCCCGGGAACATGAATTGCAATTTAATTAAAACTGAAAGAAACCAAAAGGTACCCAAGAAAAGTACTCCAAGTTTCAAGCATCCAAGTCATGCAGCTGGGTCAGTACCTAAAGATAGAGGGTTAGGCAAAAGCCTAGTAGAGAAAGTCTACAACCAAATATATCCCGAGTTGGGACAAAAGATGCGAGTGTGAGAAATAAATATGAATGCATGCGATGAGGACCATTTCGTAGTTTAAAACCATTTCCTTTCAAATTCCATCCAAAAATCCCATTTCAAAACCATTTCTAAAGTCCATGAATTTCTTTCAAAAACTCACTTGACGAAATCAAAGAGAAACATTTTTCTTTACAAATATCTCATCTCAACCTTAATGAAATTAAGGGAGGATTAACCACAATATTTAGATTTTCATTGAGTTTGGGCTTGTTCCGCGCTAGTCGCCTGCCAGCTACTAACCGAATGTTCCTCAGAATTATCCAACCTTAGGAAGGGCTCTAGTGGGCCCCCATTGCGCAATGTAGTGGGTGTAATCCACCCAGGGAACGAAATTCCCGTATGAAAGTATAGCCAACTCAATTCCTTATCATGTGAATGGTCAATTTAAAATGTTATTTCATTTGCGGGATTAGGGCATTTCACCTCTTAATCAACCCAAGTGACCAAACATGAATTTTCTAAAATCGACATTCAATTCCTTCAATTAAAACATTTATAAGGTCATAAGACCATTTCACCATTATCAATTTCAAAGATCAACCCTTTAATTGCGACATTTCCTCGAGACCAAAAACTAGGGTTTTATACAAATTGGGGTTTTTCGAAAATCATATGGGGATCTTGAAATTGATAACGTGGTGAGTCAATTAAAACTCATAGCAACTCAAACACTCAACCAATTTGGGAGAAATTTAACCCGCAATATAGAATACGAAACTTCCTCATCCTAACTAGTACATAGAGGGAGAAGGAAGCAAGACCAACTAGAGATATAGAAGGGTAAGACAACTCTACCTTGGATGAAGATCAAAACACAAACTTACGAAAACCCTAGGTAAGGGGTTCTTCACAAGTGCCCGAACCAAGCACACCACTGCGTAGCCCTCGATGCCCTCTTCAACGTTGATGAAGGCCAAATTCCATGAATGTCACTCAATCCCCTTCAAATGTAGAGAGAAGTGGGGGAGAAATGAGAGGGGAAGAGAGAAGGAGAGGGTGTCGGCTGTAGAGAGAGAGAGGGAGTCTGAAATGAATAGGATTAGGTCTCCTGTCTATATATATGTGCTCAAAATATAGCCAAAAGGACCAAAATACCCTTAATGAAACTCCCAAAACCTGCCTCCCGAACACTCATTTCAATATGTAGCCAAGCTATATATCGAAATACAAGATCACTTGGGTATTCCTAATGAAGTAATCATTTCGATATGTACAGAGGTACATATCGAAATGAAAAGCTCTCTGATAGATTTTAATGAAGCAACATTTCGATATGTAGTAAAAAGGCATATCGAAATAAAGGTCACCTCATTTCTATATGATGCCCAGTCATATCGAAATAAAAAGCTTGCTGATGGAAATTATTGAAGCATCATTTCGATATGTGTGGAAAACAACATATCGAAATGATGGACACCTCATTTCGATATAATGCTAGGTCATATCGAAATGGAAGGTTCACTGGAGGAATTTAACAAAGGGGCATTTGAAAATATATGAAGAGGGCATATCGAAATAGAAAGGCTCATCATTTTGATATGCAGCAAGGGCATATCGAAATAGAAAGCACACTGACCAATTTTATCAAAGGAACATTTCGATATGTGCATGGGATGCATATCGAAATGATGCATAAGGCCACTGCATATCGAAATGAAGGTCATTTCGAAATATAACGCGGGGATATATCAAAATGATGAAGAGGAGAAAGGGAGAAGAGGGTTTGTCATATCGAAATGAGAATCATTTCGATATATACCTGAAGTATATATTAAAATAAAGGGCAGAAATAGGGAACTTTTGTGTGTTGCCTCGGGCCTCCCAACACTCACCCGAACCAACCCGAACTCAATCAATCTCAACCAATGAACATCAATGAAGGTTTATCTTCCAAAGATTTACAAAATAAACTCAATTTGAAATATTTTGGGATCTAGATCAACCAAAATCAATTAAATGGAATTAAAACTTCGAAAATTTTACCATTAAATTCTCAACCGTTACACCTCACACCCCTTAAAGAAATTTCGTCCTCGAAATTATCATAAGGTAGAGGGAGGAGGGAAACAACAACCAACCGGAATCACAACAAGATATGCAACCAAGAGGAAGGATACAACTCAAATCGATACCAATAGAGTCAAAACAAATCCGGGTATTTCACCCTCATCTCATCTTCTCGCTCCCAAGTGGCCTCCTCAATGCCATGATTTGACCACAAGACCTTCAACAATGGGATAATTTTACCACTCAACACTTGCTCTCTCGAATCAAGAATGCGAATAGGTCGCTCTTCATACGATACATCGGCCTCCAACTCCACATTATCCCAACTGATCACATGTGAGGGATCCAGCTCGTACTTACGCAACATGGACACATAGAAAACATCATGAACATTCGAGACATTGGCCGGAAATGCCAAACGATAAGCCACTTCATCGATCTTCTCAATGATATCAAAAGGACCAATATAGCGGGGATTGAGCTTTCCCTTCTTTCCAAAACGAGAGATACCCCTTCTAGGTGAAATTTTGAGAAAGACATGGTCACCAACTTCAAAAGATAGGGGACGACGACGACAATTGGCATAGCTCTAATGCTTACTTTGAGCTGTAAGCAAACGTTGGCGGATTAATTTGATTTGATCGGTGGTCTGATGAGTTGCCTCAGGACCAAATACTGTAGATTCACCCACTTCCAACCAACACACAAGAGATTTACACGGACGACCATACAATGCCTCAAAAGGTGCCATACCGATACTCGACTGAAAACTATTATTATAGGCAAACTCTACCAAAGGAAGATGTTCGGACCAACCACCACTAAAATCAAGAACACAAGAACGGAGCATGTCCTCCAAGATCTGAATGGTACACTCAGATTGACCATCAGTCTGAGGATGAAAGGCAGTATTGAACACAAGTTTGGTACCCATGGCGGCTTGCAAGCTACGCCAAAATCTAGAAGTGAATCGATGATCACAATCGAAGATAATAGAATATGGGGCACCATGCAGTCAAATGACCTCACAAATGTACAACTTACTCAAAGAGTCCAAGGACTGAGTAATACGAATAGGCAGGAAATGAGCAGACTTTGTCAAACGGTCTACGACAACCCAAATAACATCAAATCCACCTGGTGCTTTCGGTAAACCGGTCACAAAATATGTTGTCACATGCTCCCACTTCCATTTCGGAACAGGCAAGGGTTGCAACAAACCAGCAGGCCTCTGATGCTCAGTCTTAACTTGTTGACAAGTAAGGCATCTAGCCATAAACCCAACAACATCCCATTTCATCCCCGGCCACCAAAACTGACGACAAAGGTCATGGTACATCTTTGTGCCACCAGGATGAACGACAAAAGGAGAACGATGAAACTCATATAGAATAGCCTCGCGGCAAGAAGCATGGACAAACAATCGACCATGAAAGTGAATACTCAAGTCTGCATAAGCCATCCACCCAGGACTAGCTTCACCAGCCAAAAACTTAGAGCGATAAATGGCTGCCTCCTCATCACTAGCTTGTGCCTCTATGACATTCTGAGATAAAACTGAATGAATGGTCATATGGTACAGAGTAGTTTGAGGGCTAGCTTCCTTGGAATAAGCAAGATAAGGTTGGAGATCACCAACCAACTTCCAATCAAGAATGGCCAAATAGACCAAGTGAGAAGGCTTCCTACTCAAGGCATCCGCAACGACGTTGGCCTTACCCGGATGGTACTGCAAGTCAAAATCATAATCTTCTAAATGTTCCATCCATCGTCGCTAGAGCAAGTTGAGCTCTTTCTGAGTGAAGAGATATTTGAGGCTCTTGTGGTCTGAGAAAACCTCAAACCGCTCACCATACAAATAATGTCTCCAACTCTTAAGGGCAAAAATGATAGCATCCAATTCAAGATTATGAGTTGGATAGTTATGCTCGTGGTCCTTCAACTGTCTGGAACCATAAGCAACTACCCGACCCAACTGCATAAGAATACAACCAAGACCGTCGTGCGATGCATCACAGTAAACAGAATACCCAATACCATGCTCGGGAACGACAAGAATAGGAGCAGAAGTCAACCTTCTCTTTAATTCTTCAAAACAGACTTCACAAGAATCATTCCATTCAAAATGGATACCCTTTCGAGTCAACCGAGTGAGTGGAGAAGCTAAACGAGAGAAATCCAGAACAAACCTTCGATAATAGCCGGCAAGGCCCAAGAAACTTCGAATCTCAAAAACATTGGTAGGACGCGGCCATGACATCACGGCCTCAATCTTACCAGGATCCACTGAGATGCCATCAATAGAAACAACATGGCCAAGGAACTTCACTTCCGAAAGCCAAAACTCACACTTGCTGAGCTTGGCGAACAATTTATGCTCACGGAGTAACTCAAGGACAATACGGAGATGGATCTGGTGCTCTTCTTCAGAAGCAGAATACACAACCACGTCATCAACGAATACCACCACAAAACTATCCAGATAGGGATGGAAGATACGATTCATGAGATCCATAAAAGTTACAGGAGCATTGGTCATACCGAACGGCATGACAACAAACTCATAGTGATCATACCTGGTCTGAAAGGCTGTCTTGGCAACATCCTCGGTGCGAACCAATAACTGATGATATCCCGATCTCAGGTCGATCTTGGAAAAGCAAATAGAACCTCGAAGTTGGTTGAACAAGTCATCAATCCTCGGCATGGGATACTTATTTTTCACAGTCACACGATTTAGCTTCTGGTAATCGATACAAAGACGGAGGGAACTATCTTTCTTCTTAGCAAATAGAGCAGGGGCTCTTCAAGGCAAAGAACTAGGGCGAATGAAGCCAAAATCTAATAGTTCTTATAGCTGAATCTTCAACTCCTTCAACTCGGCAGGAACGAAGCGATAAGGAGGAATCAAAATCAGGTAAGTTCCTGGTACAAGATCCATAGAAAATTGTACTTCCCTCTCGGGAGGCAATCCAGGTAATTCTTCTAGGAAGACATCCGGAAACTCAGAAACCACCGGGGGTAACTCCATAGGACGAGAATCTACTTCATCCAAACACAAGCTAGCCAACAAACATTAAAGAGACTCTTGCTTCTTAGGATTGCAATGACAATTTTCCAAGGGCTCACTACGGTCACCGTAGAAATAGAAGAAGTCACCTCCAGGAGATAAGATTTTGACACGCCGACGATGACAATCGATAGTGGCATGATAGGTGGACAACCAATCCATGCCCAGAATAAGATCGAACCCAGACATAGCCAAAACTATGAAATCACAAACAAATAGTCGGTCCTCAATGGTGAGGTGGCAACTACGAATGATATGGTCTAACGGAACTCTACACCAACGGGAGTTTTCACCATCATAGGGGGTTTCAAAACATCCAACCTCATTCCCAAAGCAGATGCAAAAGATGCGGCTAGAAAAGAATAAGATGCTCCAGAATCAATTAAAACATCAGCGAGAGAACCATAAATGAGAAACGTATCCTGCACCACAGAAGTGTCAGGCTGAGGTGGCTGAGCTGCAAGAGGGGTAACCACTAGGATAGTATAAGCCCTGCCTCGAGCAAACTGACCACGACCACCACGATGTCCAGTTGACTGACCAGGAGCTGAGGTGCTGGCACGGTCTGCTCCAGAACTCTAACCTGATGCTGCGGGACCAATCTGCATATGCTAGCCTGGACGAGTCTGATGAACCGAGCCCATCTCACTGCGGAACACCAGCCTTCGCAGGACAAGAAGTGGAGATATGACTGGATTGGACACACTCGAAGCAAACCAATAGGGGACACACAGAACGGTAGTGTCCAGACTGATTACAACGATGACAAACAACTTCCTGCCTGGTAGAGAGTCCAGGACTTGCAACACTAACCTGTGAGCCCTGTCCCCTAGAGAAACGGGAACGCTCACGATGCCTCTTCCTCCCAAAGCTACCGGAAGAAGAACTGGACCCAGACAACTGCTTTTTTGGCTCCCAAACATGAACCTCTTTTGGAGCCTATTTTTTTGGCTCAATTGCTCTGGCACATTCCACCATGTCTGCAAAGTTTCTGATCCTTTAACTCATCACGAGTCGCTGGACCGAATAATGCAGGCCCTTCTCAAACCTTTTACATTTTCTTTTCTCAGAACTAACCAAGTCTGGGGGCAAACCTGGATAACGATTGAAACTTGATAGAGTACTGGGTAACTGACATGGATCTATGCTCCAATTTCTCAAACTGTTCTCATAGATGATCACGATAAGACTCCGGAAAGTACTGACTTTCGAAGATGGTCTCAAACTCAAGCCACGTCATGGCACCAATAGGATCCTGGGCAACCAAAGGGTTGTAGTCCCTAGAGGCCCTCAGTGCATCACGATGAGCTTCGATGATAGCAGACCACCACTCGTTTGCTTCACCAATGAACTGATAAGATGCAAAGGAAATCCTTAAATGACTCTCCTGAATCCTCAGCATATCTAGGATCTTGCGAACTTCAGACAACCAGTGATTTGCTACCAATGGATCCCCTTCTCCACTGAACTTGGGAGGGTCCATACGGCAAAATTATCGGAGAGAATCGATGGCACGATCACCTTGTACTTCTCTGGGAGGGGCCACTCCATGGCTCGCCTCGATCATAGCAGCAACAAATTCTCGCATGAATTGATTGGGAATGACTAGACCTTCAGGACCAGGCACAGTTGGAGGGACTTCATCAGCAAAGTCACCATGCTGGTCGGAGACTTCCTGACTACTAACATCCGGGATGGGGAGTCCTCGACGTCCCTTTCCTCGACCAAGAGCTCTTCGTGGAGGCATAGTAACTACAGAAAGAAGGATGATAAAGATCAGCCAGACTCAGGACTTATACTTTATAATAGAGTAGGATAAACTAAAAACCACTAGGACTATACAAAAAGAGTCTACTTCTCAGGAATGAGGTAAAGACATGCTAGACATCGCCTACTGGAGTTCAACTCACAGGAATAGTAACACCAAGGCAGAATCAACTAGGAGCTCAACACCACCCTAGGGTATACCAATTGAGTTAGAGGAAAGATCCCAATTTAAAATTGTTTTCTTGTAAAAACACATGGTCCTCATGCAACGCAAACACACTCCAAGTACATCACACGAATGTAGACTTTCAAAATAATGCACTCATTGAGACCAAACGTCTCCCCAAAGGCCTAAGTTTTCGAATAAAAGCTCTGATACCAAGTTGTCACGTTCTGGATTTTTAAACTAATTTTTTTTGAAATATAAAAGACAACATGGACCATTGAATTCAAACCATCTACCCATTCAAATATGTGGAAAATAAAGAAGGGGAAGGGGAGATGCCACACACGCACACCTCATTACAAACGTGTTTAAAGTTACAGTCCAACCAAAACAAATTATACAATCCCGGGAACATGAATTGCAATTTAATTAAAACTGAAAGAAACCAAAAGGTACCCAAGGAAAGTACTCCAAGCTTCAAGCATCCAAGTCATGCAGCTGGGTCAGTACCTAAAGATAGAGGGTTAGGCAAAAGCCTAGTAGAAAAAGTCTACAACCAAATATATCCCGAGTTGGGACAAAAGATGCAAGTGCGAGAAATAGATATAAATGCATGCGATAAAGACCATTTCGTTGTTTAAAACCATTTCCTTTCAAGTTCCATCAAAAAATGCCATTTCAAAACCATTTCTAAAGTCCATGAATTTCTTTCAAAAACTCACTTGACGAAATCAAGGCGAAATATTTTTCTTTAGAAATATCTCATCTCAACCTTAACGAAATTAAGGGAGACTTAACCACAATATTTAGATTTTCATTGAGTTTGGGCTTGTTCCGTGCTAGTCGCCTGCCAGCTACTAACCAAATATTCCTCAGAATTATCCTACCTTAGGAAGGGCTCTAGTGGGCCCCCATTGCACAATGTAGTGGGTGTAATCTACCCAGGGAACGAAATTCATGTATGAAAATATAGCCAACTCAACTCCTTATCATGTTAATAGTCAATTTAAAACGTTAATTCATTTCCGGGATTAGGGCATTTCACCTCCTAATCAACCCAAGTGACCAAATATGAATTTTCCAAAATCGACGTTCAATTCCTTCAATTAAAACATTTATAAGGTCATAATACCATTTCACCATTATCAATATCAAAGATCAACCCTTTAATTGCAACATTTTCTCGAGACCCAAAACTAGGGTTTTATACAAATTGGAGTTTTTCGAAAATCATATGGGGATCTTGAAATTGATAACGTGGTGAGTCAATTAAGACTCATAGCAACTCAAACACTCAACCAATTTGGGAGATTTAACCCGCAACATAGAATACGAAACTTCCTCATCCTAACTAGTACATAGAGGGAGAAGGAAGCAAGACCAACTAGAGATATAGGAGGGTAAGACAACTCTACCTTGGATGAAGATCAAAACACAAACTTACGAAAACCCTAGGTGAGGGGTTCTTCACAAGTGCCCGAACCAAGCACACCACTGCGTAGCCCTCGATACCCTCTTCAACGTTGACGAAGGCCAAATTCCCCGAATGTCACTCAATCCCCTTCAAATGTGTGGGGGAGAAATGAGAGGGGAAGAGAGAAGGAGAGGGTATCGGCTTTAGAGAGAGAGAGAGAAGGAGTCTGAAATGAATAGAATTAGGTCTCCTCTCTATATATGTGTGCTCAAAACACAACCAAAAGGACCAAAATGCCCTTAATGAAACTCCCAAAACCTACCTCCCGAACACTCATTTCGATATGTAGCCAAGCTACATATCGAAATACAAGGTCACCTAGGCATTCCTAATAAAGGAAGCATTTTGATATGTACAGAGGTACATATCGAAATGAAAAGCTCTCTGATGGATTTTAATAAAGCAACATTTCGATATGTAGGAAAAATGCATATCGAAATAAAGGTCACCTCATTTCAATATGATGCTCAGTCATATCGAAATAAAAAGCTTGCTGATGGAAATTATTGAAGCATCATTTCGATATGTGTGGAAAACAACATATTGAAATGATGGACACCTCATTTCGATATAATGCTAGGTCATATCGAAATGGAAGGTTCACTGGAGGAATTTAACAAAGGGTCATTTCGAAATATATGCAGAGGGCATATCGAAATATAAAGGCTCATCATTTCGATATGCATCAAGGGAATATCGAAATAGAAAGCACACTGACCAATTTTATCAAAGGAACATTTCGATATGTGCAGGGGATGCATATAGAAATGATGCATAAGGCCACTGCATATCGAAATGAATGTCATTTCGAAATTTAACGCGGGGATATATCGAAATGATGAAGAGGAGAAAGGGAGCAGAGGGTTGGTCATATCGAAATAAGAATCATTTCGATATATACCTAAAGTATATATCGAAATAAAGGGCAAAAATGTGGAACTTTTGTGTGGAGCCTCGGGCCTCCCAACACTCACCCGAACTAACCCGAACTCAATCAATCTCAACCAATGAACATCAATGAAGATTTATCTTCCAAAGATTTATAAAATAAACTCAATTTGGAATATTTTGGGATCTAGATCAACCAAAATCAATTAAATAGAATTAAAACTTTGAAAATTTTACCATTAAATTCTCAACCGTTACATAACTGCACCTGAGTCCCGTCATCTCCAGTTCGGCTTGGTTTCCTCCTTGCTTGGCTGGCCATTTCCAGAAAGGCTCGTCCTTCAGGGGATGAACTATTCTGTAGATGGAAGTGTTGAACTTTATTCTGATGGCTTTGTAGGCTTCAGGGCTTGGTCGAGGCATCCTGTGAGTAGTCTGCAGGGCGGTCTCAGCTTCCTCTACCTTCTCGGAATGAGATTGCTAGGATGCCTTCCTCTTTCTGCTCCTCTTCCTGTCAGCAGAATCCACCATGTGGGTTCGGTGTGATCTGTTGGCGTGATGGCCTACCTCCACGAGGGCTTCTTCTTCCAGTTTTGCGTGTTGCACCACTTGCTCCAACAGCTTGGGAAAGGTTTCCACGGGGGTCAGGGTCAAGGATTCCCTCAGTTTTTCACCAAAGGAAAGCCCTAACCTGAACATAGACACGGCCTACTATTCGGTGTAGTCCTCGACCTCGTTATAGATGTCCACATACCGTCTAGCATACACCCTAAGAGTCTCATCTGATCATTTTCTCAATGAAGTCAGAGAGTCAAAGTGCTTTGACACAGCTCGGCTGATCATGAACCTGCCAACGAAGGTCTCGTCTAACTACTCCCAGTTGTAAATTGACCGCGGCGCTAGTTTGTGGTACCAGTTGAGCATTGTCCGGCCCAAACTGAATGCGAACATCCTGCAATACAGGCTCTCATCCCCTTTGTACAAAATCAATGATTGCTGAAAGTCTTTGAGGTATGCTATCGGGTCCGTCCTCCTATCATACTTCTGGAAGATGGGAAGACTGAAACCCCTGGGGATCTGATAGCTGGTGATTTCCCTGGAGAGCGGGGTGAAAGTGATCTGCTGAATGGCTTTCTTCACGGTCTCCTGGGCCATTCCCCGGTCCCTGAGACGCTCATCCAGCCATGTCCTCATATCTTCGAAGTTTGCTGGTACAGAGTTGATAGGAGCTGAATTCTGTGGTCTTCCCGCAGGCTCACTATGTGCGGGGACTCTTGGGCGAAGCTGATCCCTGAGGTCCCGCACACATGGTGCTGGTTGCTGCAGCTGCTGCGAATCACCCGCGCGGCTGTTGGTCCTGCTCTGATGCTCGCTGGGCTGAGGGGGGTCCCGAGCAACCCTACGCCACTCCCGACGATGGGGTGGGTCCCTCCTCTGTTGTTCTGCTGGCAGGTTCTCCCCGTTCCTTCTGGTGCAACCACTTGGTTTCCAGAAGGGCGAGGGAGATCCCTTCTGACCTGGCTAGTCTGAGCCTCCGAACATTGTCGTTATTGACCAACTTGCCTCTGCTTTTCCTCAGACTGTTTGGACAGCTTTGCCACCTGCAACTCCAAGAGCTGAATCGCTTGGTTTTGAGTCCCGATGATCTCCGCCAAGTCCTCGTCTCTGATTGACTTGGACCTGGTTGGCGACAAAGTGTACTCAGAGCAAGATCTGTTGTCTCCTTCCTGGGAGTGTTCCACTTCCCTATTGTCATAATGTTTGTCTTCTGGGATATCATCTCGGATCCTTGGTTGGTCCCTAGCACTTCCCATAGGGTTCTTGGACGTCCCTACCAGGCTGGGAATGCCTCTACGAATATCCAAGAGGCGCGACTAGTTGTTAGTGACTTTTCTAGGTGCTGGAGGAGGATCGGAGTGGGTGGCCTCTGGATGCCTTCCCTTCCCCGTCTCCCTATTACAGCAACAAAAACGTCACCAATATAAGCATATCGACGATTGCTAGCTCCTATAATTCTTATACACATTAATTTTTGAGCCCCACTGTTATCTGCTACATTCAAATAGGTCTGAGTTTGAATCATCTTTTAATATGTTCGTTTAATTCGATGCAAAGAGAAAATTTATTAACTTTTTTTCGCTCTTTGCATTTACAAACTCTGGGGTCTCCTTTCCGTGGTTCGTCATTATTTCTCAACTGGTTCTAAGCTCTGACTTTCTTTTCTTACTTTTGTGAGTGGATTTCCCACAGACGGCGCCAATTGTGCGAGGGTAAAATGTGCTTACACTATCCTTGCCGGTAAACAATTGGTTGTCTAGGTTATCTGGTTGCCTCGCCAATTTACTCCGGCCCTAGCTGATTCTGCACTCAAATAAAATAGTTAGAGGACCTCCCGCCTCTAGCGGCCGGAAGACTCTCCGATGACTAAGTTAGTCTTGATCGAAGAGAAAACTGTAAACAGTAAGCACAAGAGGGTGAGAGAGAAAAATAACATGTACCGTTCATCGGTGGTTGAACTCTTGCTTATATACTCTTGCCTTCCGGGTTTACAGCTTTTCGCTGGAAACGAGGTCTTCCTAGGACTTCTCATTCATTCTCCTCGTGTTTGATGTGTGCTTGCCACATCCTCGACAAGATCGCACGTCTGCACGCCTTTTACTGTTCTTGGAAACTGAATGTTCTCTTTGGAAGAGGAAGTCTGACACGCATATTGTCACACCGCTCTCTGGCTGACTGACACGTGGACTCCTCATCTGTCACTCCTTCTCGCACTGTTTTACTGGATGCTGCGGTGGTGGATGTCGGCCGCACAGAGCCGACCTAATCTATACAGCGGGCTCTGCTGGGTACGTGCTCAGCTATATCATACTTTGGTCTGACACGTTCAACACTGGATAACTGTCATCCGCACCGTGAGGACGCTTTACCACACAATGCAGGCCTAATTCGCACATACGGGGCTTTATGCGGCGTTGCAGCTGTATCTCCCATGATCCTGCTCGTGTCCCTGAACAGTCTCCCGCCCAACTATCAAGATGTGAGCCATACTGGGCCCACCTAATCCGTAGTGCGGATTCTATTGAACACGTGACAATCTGTATCTGATGGGGATCTGGCAGTGCCGCGCAGAATAGCTGGGTCCCGTACTGAGAGGATGTCTAGCCGCACACGACTGACCTGATCCCCTTGGTAACGAAAACTGATGACGTGACACTCTGGCCACGTGGCAAGTCTTGATTTACCCCACCACACTTTATTTTCATTATCTTATAGAATTATTTTATATTCTTTTATTTTCTTTATATGATTGTTTCCTATTAGTTTAATTTCTTGGACTATATAAAGACTTACTATTGTAATATTCTATACACTTTCAATAATAAAATTGTAGCCGTCTTCTTCTCTATCTCTATTGCAAATTCTATAAGAGGCAACCAAAGCATGTTGACGTAGAACTTGGTTCTCGAACTCAAGGTTTGACATGTTCAGCTGTAATCTGAAACCGTCCATAAGAAAAAACTATTATAACCAATTTTATAACAATTAGTTACATCAACAAATGGTTCTTTTGATTACCTTTCAATGGCCTCTTGTAGCTCCGAAACTTTCAACAGTGAATTCTCTGCCTCCTTTAGTCTTGCTTTGCTCATCTTTTTTCCTCGACTTAAAGGGATTAATTCAGAGGTTCCTCTTCAAGGGAAAGAGCTTCACAATTATTAATATTCGGACTGATGCAAAAAAAAAAATCTTCCAAATGCATAACTAGAAGGCTACTTACAACTCTTGGCGTTTCTTGCCCCTTGTGAATCAAGCATGACTTGACATAGTTGTAGGAAAATATTTGTTGGTAAGTTACATATACTAAAAAGCAACAACCCAGACTCTACTCCTGTGTCCATATCGCGATGCAGTGTGGCCAAAGTGCATCTCACTATGGTGATCTTATGGTGTAATTTTTCTATGGTTTAATGGGATGACTTTTCATCAACAACAAAAAATGGTGGTGGTTTGAATGGTTATGCACCCTTAGTCCACCAAATAGCCAATACACCAAACTTGTTATATTGTGGTCATACTAAAAGCTGAAAAGAAAAAAAAAAAAAAAAAAAGATTCCAGACCAATCAGATTTCATCTTCAGCAATCTTATTGAATGCAGCATCATAATTACTTGAACCAGCCATCATATTAGTCCAGTTTGTTTCCTCTACAACAAACTTTACAATCAAGACGTTGTCGTCTCCTAACTCTGTTTGTAGGTGAGTTCTTGTGTTGCCCAGATATGGCCTCTGAGTTATAATCTTCTACAACCCGTTGATCATTTGCAAGTGTGGTAGGGTATTTCGAGTTTTGTCACGCGTTAAGGTCATAACCACACAAACCAGCTTAAATGCGGCCTTTATTTCCACATCATCAGCATTCTGCGCTGCGCGGATTAGGTCGGCCTTTGCGGCTAGACATCCCAGCAGCGCGGAATAATCTTATCCAGTACGGCACGTGTCAAACCAGGTTTGGTACAGCTAGGCGCATGTCCCCAGTAAAGCCCGCTGTGCGGATTAGGTCGGCTCTTTGCGACCGACATCCACCAGCGCGGCACCCAGTAAAACAGCGCGGGAAGGGAGGCAGACGAGGAGTCCACGTGTCAGCCAGCCAGAGGGCGGTGCGATAACATGCGTGTCAGACTTTCTCTTCCCAAGAGAATATCCAGCTCCCAAGAGCAGTAAAAAGGTGTGCAGACGTGCGTTCGTGCCGGGAATGTGTAGACCCGCGCACTGCCCAAGGAGAACAGTTGAAAGGTCCGAGTAAGACCTCGTTCCGAGCGAGAAGCTGGGAACCCGGAAGACAGAGGTATTTAAGCAGGAGTTCATCCACCTAAGAAAGGTACATGCCAATTTGCTCTCTCACCCTCGTGTGCTTACAGTTCACAGTTTTATCTTCGATCAGGACTAACTTAGTCATCGGAGAGCCTTCCGGCCGCTAGTGGCGGGAGGTCCTTTAACTGTTTTCTCTGAGCGCAGGATCAGGTAAAGCCGGAGTAAATTGACAAAGCAACCAGTCACCCAGAAAAGCAACCGTTTACCGGCGAGGGTAGTGCAATCCCATTTTACCCCCGCACAATTGGCGCCGTCTGTGGGAAAATCCACCCACAAAAGCAAGAAAAGCCAGTCAGAGCCAGGAACCAGTTGAAAAAAGATGACGAACTACGGTAAAGAAACCCCCAGCATTGTCGGAAGGGAAACAGGGAAGGGAAGGCGCCCAGAGGCCACCCGCTCCGACCCTCCTCCGGCACCCAGGAAAGCCACCAACAACCAATCACGTCTTCTGGATACTCGTGGAGGCATTCCTAGTCTAGGAGGGACCTCAAAAACCCCTCCGAGAGGCACTGGGAACCCACTGAGAGTTCGGGATGACATCACGGAGGACCATCACTACGACGCAAGGGAGACTGACCACTCCCAAGAAGGTGACAGCAGGTCCCGCTCCGAGTATACTTTGTCACCAACCAGGTCCAAGTCAATCAGAGACGAGGACTTGGCTGAGATCATCAGGATGCGAAACCAAGCTATTCAACGCTTGGAGTTGCAGGTAGCGAGGCTTTCGAAACATCCTGAAGAGAAGCAGGGACATGTTGGCCACCAACGCCAACACTCAGGACCTCAGACGAGCCAAGCCAGACGGGATCTCCCTCGCCCTTCTGGAAACCAAGTTGTAGCACCAGAAAGGGTGAGGAGAGACCAACAACAGAATAGCAGAGAGAGAAGGAACCCACCCCGTCGCCGGGATCAGCATAGGGTTGCTCGGGATCCCCCTCAGCCCAGCGAGCACCAGAGCAGGACCAACAGTCACATAGGTGACTCCCATCAATAGTTATCAGCTCCCCGTGTGCGGGACTTGAGGGATCAGCTCCCTCCCAGAGCTCCCGCACAAGGTGAGCGTGCGGGCATACAGTAGAACCCCACCCCAGTCAACTCTGGTCTATTAAACTTTGAAGACATGAGGATGTGGCTGGACGAGCGTCTCAAGGACCGGGGAACATCCCAAGAGACCGCCAAAAGAGCCATCCAACAGATCACTTCCACCCCGCTCTCCAGGAAAATCACCAGCTACCAGATTTCCAAAGGCTTCAACCTTCCCAACTTCCAGAAGTACGATGGGAGGACGGATCCCGTGGAACACCTAAAGGACTTTCAGCAGTCCCTTATCTTGCACGAAGGGGACGAGAGCCTGTACTGCAGGATGTTCACATCCAATTTGGGCCGGATAGTGCTCAACTGGTATCACAAGTTAGCGCCGCAGTCAATTTGCATCTGGGAGTAGTTGGCCGTTCATGACCAGTCGAGCAGCGCCCAAACACTTTGATTCTCTGACTTCGTTGAGAAAACGATCAGATGAGTCTCTCAGAGCGTATGCCGGTAGGTACGTGGATATCTACAACGAGGTTGAGGACTGCACCGAGAAGAAGGCGGTCTAAATGTTCAGATTAGTGCTTTCCTTTGGCGAGAAGCTGAGGGAGTCCATGACTCTGACCCCAGTGGAGACCTTCCCCGAGCTGATGGAGCGGGTGGAGCAACACGCAAAGATAAAAGAAGAAGGCCTCGTGGAAGCAGGCCGTCATACCAACAGATCCCACCGGAGCCATGTGGTGGATTCTGCTAGCAGGAATAGGGGAAGAAAGAGGAAGGCGTCCCAACAATCTCACTCCGAGAAGGCAGTAGAGGCTTAGACAACTCTACAGGCTGCTCACAGGATGCCCCGACCAGGTCCTGAAGCCTACAAAGCCATCAGGACAAAGTTCAATACCTCCATCTACAGAATGGTTCACCCCTAAAGGACGAGCCCTTCTAGAGGTGGACAGTCAAGCAAGGAGGGAACCAAGAAGAACTGGAGGCGACGGGACTCAGATGCAGCTATCACAGGGAGTTTGGTCACATGACCGAACAATGCCAGATCTACAAGCAGTTCTTGGAGGACCTCGGGGACGCAAGTCATCTGAAGAATTACATCGCACAAACACTCTGACAGGATGCCAGGCCTAGGCAGGTGGATATGTGCGACAACTCTTCAGATGAGGCCTCCCTCCACTTGGTACAATCACCATTATCCATTGAGCAATAGAGCCAAGCTCCAAGGCAGAGTCCCGCACACAAAAGAGAAAGGAAGGCCATGAGCACCATGTTCTGCAGCTCGGGCAGAAGCGCCAGAGGGAGTAGTGCGGGAAACCCATCCAAATTTCTTTCTCGGAGGAGGATCTAGACGGGGTAGTCTTCTCGTACAATGACGCACTGGTGATCACCCTCAGCATCAACATGTACGACACTGAACGAATCTTGGTGGATCAGGGCAGTTCCACCGACATCTTGTATTTCCAAGATTTCAACAGGATGGGGTTCACCCAATCAGATCTTAAGTCAACCAGAACTCTGCTCATCGGCTTCAGCGTAGAGCCAGTATGGCCCTTGGGAGTCATCACCCTCCCAGTCCGAGTAGGGAAGGTGACCCTAGATACGGAATTCATGGTGGTGGATGTGCCTTCAGCCTATAACGCCATCTTTGGGCGTACTTGGATGCATAGAATGGAGGCCATCCCCTCCACCTACCATCAGATTATAAAATTCCCTGGGCCTAAGGGGATTGAAAGCATCAAAGGAAACCAGAAGTCTGTCAGAAACTGCTTCATGGCTTCCTTCAAGTCTAGTCCAAATGCCGAGCAGGTAAAATCCATAGAAGTTCCCGATCAACTTGTCCTGGAGGATGTAGGTGTGGACCCCTCCACCCGTTTGGTCGAGGACCTGAGAAAGGTTCTTGCCCACGAGACTGATGAAGAAAGATATTTCTTAATCGGGGAAGAACTCCCTGAAGCAGATGCCACCGAATACGCCCAGGTGTTGCGGGACCACATTGACGTATTTGTTTGGACCCCAGAGGAGATGCCCGAGGTACAGCCGAGCATAATATGTCACTGGCTGAACATTGACCCTTGCCACAAGCCAGTAATGCAGAAGAGAAAACGACCAGCCGCCCAGCACTCAGAAGCAGTCCTAGAAGAAGTCAACCGTCTAGTACAGGCGAATACCATCAGAGAGGTATACTATCCAGAGTGGCTCTCCAACACTGTGGTGGTCAAGAAAAAGAACAGGACCTGGAGAGTGTGCGTAGACTTCACCAGTCTGAACAAGGCCTGCCCAAAGGACAGCTTCCCTATGTCTAAAATAGACCAACTGGTGGACTCTACAGCGGGATACAAGCGGATGAGCTTTCTGGATGCATACCGGGGCTATCATCACATCGCTATGTATGAGCCCGACCAAAAGAAGACGTCCTTCATTACACCACTGGGAATTTACTGCTACAAGGTAATGCCTTTTGGGCTGCGCAACGCGGGGGCAACGTATCAGAGGCTGGCTACCCTCATGTTCAAGGATCTGCTGGGAAAGAGCATGGAGGTGTACATCGACGACATGGTAGTAAAGTCAAGAGAGGCAGATTCCCACTTGGATGATCTCCGCCGCACATTCCAGGTACTCCGATACTATAAGTTGAAGCGGAATGCCTCCAAGTGTGCCATTGGGGTAAGCTCCGGAAAATTCTTGGGACCCCTGGTGACGCGAAGGGGCATAGAGGCAAACCCCAATCAGATAATTGCATTGCAAAACCTCCAAAGTCCAGGAAGGACCAAGGAGGTGGAACGTCTGACTGGGATGGTTGCCGCGCTCAACCGATTCATCAGCCGTTCATCGGACAAGTGCAGACCCTTCTTCCAGCTTCTCAGAAAAATAACAAACTACTCTTGGGGGCAGACTGTGAAGAAGCCTTCCAACAGCTGAAGAAATACTTAGCCGCACCACCGTTGATTGCCACGCCAGATCCGGGCGATGTATTGACCGCTTATCTAGCTGTGTAAGAGCACGCAGTCAGCATGGTGCTTATCAAACAGGAAGAGGGACATCAAAAGCCGGTGTACTATGTAAGCAAGACTCTGCTAGATGCAGAAACCAGGTATCTCCCGTTGGAAAAATTGATTTTAGCCATAGTGATGGCTTTAAGGAAACTACAGCACTATTTCTTGGCTCACACAATTGAAGTACCAACCATCCACCCTATTGGATCTATCCTGAGAAAGGCAGATCTGTCAGGAAGGGTCGCGGTTTGGTCGGTTGAGCTAGGAGAATATGACATCAAGTATGTCCCCCGTATTGCGGTGAAGGGTCAGGTCCTCGCGGATTTCATTGCAGAGTTCTCGCACGAACCCGCACAGACACCCCCACCACAGACAGCGGTTGAGAAGCCATCCCCCGTTCATTCCGCGCTGCCAGACGCTGATGAGCCGCACACAAAGGAACAGTGGAAGCTATTTGTGGACGGATCTGAGCGCAACAAAGGATCAGGAATGGGCATTGTTCTGTTCTCCCCAAAAGGACTAGTCCTAGAACAGTCAGTCCGGTTATCTTTCAAAGCCTCCAACAGCGAGACAGAGTACGAAGCACTTATTATAGGTTTGAGACGAGGATTTACTTATTCATTGCGACAGCCAGCTCGTGGTCAACCAGATTTCAGGAGAATACGCCACCAAGGATGACAGGATGGCATCATATGCCGTCTTGGCCAAGAAACTTCTCCAGCAGTTCAATAAGACAGAGATGGTCCAGTTTAGCTCCAGACAAAATAGCCACGCAGATGCCTTGGCCTGCCTGGCCTCCTCCGTGCCTTCCAAGCTTCGCCGTATGGTGAGTGTCAATTCCCTATCTCAGCCAAGCATCCAAACGACTGGCTCAGATGAGACTTTTAATTTGGATATAGGCCCGAGCTGCATGGATGCAATCGTCGCTTACTTAGCGCGGGATGAGCTCCCCGCAGACAAGAATGAAGCGCACAAGATCTGGATCAAGTCAACCAAGTACTGGATCTCTCCAGACAAGATCCTATATAGAAAATCATTCACAGGGTCGTACTTGTGTTGTGTCCACCCTAACCTTGTTCAACGATTTCTATTCAAAATCCACGAGGGGGTGTGCGGCAGCCACACTGGTGGGCGGTCCATAACCTACAAGGCCATCTCCCAGGGGTACTGGTGGTCATATATGCAAGAAGATGCCAAAGTCTACGTCAGAAACTGCGTTCAAAAATTTTTTGCCCATTATTCACATGCCTTCAGCAGACCTAGCACCACTCACGAGTCCTTGGCCTTTCGCTCAGTGGGGCATCGACATCGTGAGGCCCATACCGCAAGCCAAAGGCATGAAGAAGTATCTGTTGGTGGATACTGATTACTTCACTAAGTAGATCGAGGCAGAACCACTTGCCAAGATCACTGAGCGCAACACAGAGCAATTTGTCTGGAGGAGCATCATCACCAGATTTGGAATCCCTTATGCCATTGTATCAGACAATGGCACCCAGTTCCAAGACAAGTTCAAGGCATTCTGCTCAACGTACAAGATCAAGAACTTCTACGCCTCAGTCAGCTACCCGCAGTGCAATGGCCAAGCTGAAGCCTCCAACAAGACTATCTTGGACGGCATCAAGAAGAGACTGGACAAGGCCAAAGGAAGATGGGTTGATGAGCTACCACTATTCTTGTGGGCCTATCGTACAACACCCAGGAGATCTACAGGTGAAACTCCTTTCTCCCTGGCATACGGTATAGAAGTAGTCATCCCTTTAGAGGTTGGTATCCCAACCATCCGCACTGACCTAGTGGAACAAGGGGGCAATGATAACGCCTTAGCCGTGCAGTTAGACCTTGCCGAAGAAAAGAGGGAACGAGCATTGGTCAAGTTGGCCTCTTACCAAGAACAACTGGCCAAACTCCACAACAGAAAAGTTTACCCAAGGGAATTTAAAGTTGGTGACTTGGTCTTGAGGAAGGTCCTTGGCAACACCAAATACCCAGCAGATGGAAAACTGGGGCCAAATTGGGAAGGGCCCTATAAAGTGATCGGCAAAGCTGGACTAGGAGCATATCGGCTGATAGATTTGGATGGCGACAAGGTCCCGCGCACCTGGAATGTCTCCAATCTGAAGAAGATCTTTCAGTGGTTTTTTCATCTTTTGGGGCAATGTATCAGAAGTTCATCAATAAAAGTTTCAACTTCCCTCAGATTCAGTTCTCAATGCTCGGCAGCTTGGGTAGAGTAAGGAAGCAGACACTTATCAGGCCTCTCCTTCCTTACTAGGGAGCAATGGTCCCGGGTATAGAATTCTTGGGATAATTGTCCCGAGATCAGAACCTTACAAGGGACCAAAGTCCCAAGGAACTAATCTCAAAATCAGTAATGGTCAATGGTCCTCGGTAGA
Source organism: Monotropa hypopitys (assembly GCA_002855965.1). Taxonomy (NCBI): domain Eukaryota; kingdom Viridiplantae; phylum Streptophyta; class Magnoliopsida; order Ericales; family Ericaceae; genus Monotropa; species Monotropa hypopitys. The sequence goes on from NMUG010000013.1 coordinate 31,961, forward strand.
GAATACTTGAGATAATTGTCCCGAGATCAGAACCTTACAGGGGACCAAAGTCCCAAGGAACTGATCTCAAAATCAGTAATGGTCAATGGTCCCGAGCAGAGAATGCTTGAGATAATTGTCCTGAAATCAGAACCTTACAGGGGACCAAAGTCCCAAGGAACTGATCTCAAAATCAGCAATTGTCAATGGTCCCGAGCAGAGAATGCTTGAGATAATTGTCCCGAGGACAGAACCTTACAGGGGGCCAAAGTCCCAAGGAACTAATCTCAAAACCAGCAAAGGTCATTTTTCCCGAGCAGAGAATGCTCGAGACAAATGCCCAGCAGCGCGGCTGAGCGGAGTAAGATCCTTAAGGGAATTGGTAAATTCTAAGGACACTTAGTCGCACTACGAGTAACTTGTAAGGAAAGTCTTAGAAGTGCAGAAAACAGAACAAGCCAGAGCAAAGTGAGAAATGCAACGTTATATTAGAAAGAGTTCAGTACAAGTACAATAAAGGAAGTCAAGAGAAACAGCAAACAAAGACAAAGAAAAAAGACAAGAAAATAAAGGAGCTCATGCTTGCTCCTCAGCAGCCTTGTGCACCGCTTCTCCTCCAGGAGTCTGCTCCACCAGCCCGACAGTATGAGTGTCCGGGAGACTGCCCTCAGTAAGAACCTCAACGGTTGAAGTGGAAGGAGGAATAACCATTTCGGAGGTGGAAGCCCCGTCAACGGGCGCTGGAGGAAGCGTGTCGGCAGGAGCATCCAAGGGATTCTCCATCCACAGAGCAGAGCCAGCCTCGACGCTGCAAGCAGTCAAGACCTCGTTCCAGATCCCTGGGTAGAAAATCTCCCTTATTGTCGGAAGCTCTTCCTGGAATGAGCGCTCGTAGTTGGCCTTGGTCTCGGCTGCGCCTTTGTCGTACGCCGCAGTAAAGCCGTCCAAGACCTCCTTCTGGGACTTCTCCAGCTCGAGCTTCCTCTCCTCCAGAAGCTTGTTCAAGGCTGCCCGCTCAGCCTCAAAGTCCTTCTTAGCAGCCTCGAAGGTCTTCCTCTCAAGCTCGAAGGAGTTTGTCTTCGAGTCCGGCTCTTTGCGGGCATCCGCAAGGGCCTTCAACCGCCTCTTCTCAGAGGACTCCACCAGGCCCTTCAGCCTTGCCATCTCAGTATTGGAGGACTCCAGCAGCTCCTTATCCTATTCATGCCTCCCCCTCAACTCCTTCACGAGGTCAATCTGGGCTTTCAGCTTATCAGTGGTTTTGACTAACTCTCGCTGGAGGGGGGCAATGCGCGAGTCTAGCTCGGAGGAGCATTGGAGCGCCTGTACAAAGATAAGTTTATGAGGAGAATTGCAAGTAGAAAAGACGGACAAGAAAACAAAAGCAAGTCAGGTGTAATTACCTTTATGGCGTATACCAAAGAGCGTCGGGACAACTCTCTCATGGTATACTGACGCTCCTCTGCGGCATCAGGTGGGAGCATCAGTGCGCGGGCAAGCCCGCGAGCGTTTTCTCCGTCAAAAATTTTGGACTCCGCCAGCACGGGAGTCCCATCATCTTTCAGCAGCACAGGCTCCCAGTGTTGAGCAGGGCTCACAATGCCAGTAGCGGCATCCTGCTTCCCGGCTTCAGCAGGACCCTTTTTCTTCTTGGCAGCAGCAGGTTCCAGTGACTGATCAGCTGCACGTTTTGGCAGGACGCGCGGGGGCAGATCAACTGCCGGTGGGGCCACGGGAGGAATCTGAGAAGAAGCTGGAGGTATTAGCCCAGAAGTTGGAGGGCCGCCAATTTGCACCGCCCTCCATGGCAGTGTGGGTGTGCGACCAGTCAGGGTCCTCTTAGCCATTTCAGCAAGGGCGAAGGCCAATATGTTGCCTCTATCGCCTGTTCTTACTTCTTGATCTTCCCACTCGCGCAGAACTCATAAGTCGGGAATAAGGTTGGGCGGCTCCCATGTGAATGGACCTGTAGCAGATGGATCAACAGGTCTAGTGGTTACCTCCCACCTGTCAATCACAGTGATGTCGTCACTTTCAGTGCTCCCCTCTTTGATAGCAATTTCCTCTTCTCCGCTGCTGTCTCCCTCCTCCTCTTTCTCCTCTCCGGCACTATCGACCAAGGGAGGAGCAGGTGCAGCAAGCGCGGGAGGAGCAAGTTGGAGTTCAGCCGCAGGCCGCCAAGCACCACGATACCCCCGGTAGTGCGGGGTGTAGTCCAGAAGTCTGTCGATAGACCTGTCAATCAGTTCCCCAGATGGGTGTGTGAAGCTAATAGCCTTCTTGACCTCTCTTTCCCTGTAGCATGGGTTGTTCAGGGAGTTGCGGTTAACATAATCGTCTGTGGCAAAACAAGAAGCAAACAGTCAAGAAACAATTATCGTGGAAGAGCAATAAGAAAATTGGAAAGGGAAAGAAAGAAGACTGACGAGGGGCCCCGTCTCTCCGAGGGACTGGATAATCCCTTCTCGAGTCTGGGGCGAACTCCCAGTTCCCAGTCACGATCAGAAAGTCATCATCATCCCCTTTGGTAGAGTCCGGAAGCCACTCGACCAGTCTGACCCTGTTGAGGCGGTGCTTTAGGTACCAGGAGTTTCCGCCAGTGCGATTGACGGTATAATTGTACATAATCTCAAAGATGGTCATCCTAGAACCCGTGAGTTGGTTCAAGGCAGCAACGCCCATCGCAGCCTGGACTGTGTTGGCCGCTACTTGCATCAGAGTAAGATTCAAATAAGACATAAAGTTGTGGAGAAGGGGTGCAGGGGAAATCGAACACCACCCTCCACGACGTGGATTAGCCGGACATGGAGGGTATCTCTGTCTGCGGCCGCCCTGTTATAACCAGGGGGCGCCAGCTCTATCCATACGTCATCTGGGACCTCGTACTCATCCCTAAAGGCCTCGAGTCCCTCGGGGGTGTCAACCAGAGATCTGAAGAAGCCCATGGTGAAGAAAACAGAACTTACTCAGAGAAAGGAAGCAAAAGAGAGACGAAGTTCAGAGGGGTCAGGGTTCAGGGCGGGTGCAAGAGAGACGGAGAAGGGGTAACCTTCAAAATTTTAGCAAAGGACTTGTTTTATAGTACGCACCCACTCATTTCCCCAAACGGCGGCATGTGCGACCAACATTCCCAACGGTTATATTCTGCCTCGAGTAGAGTGTGTGGGACCTAGCTAATAAATGTGCATTTAATGAGGCGCCGCTTCAAAAGTGATGGTTGGCCCAATCCGGTTACTGGAATGACAACGTTTTGAAGACTCAGAGCTCTACCCACTTCTGTTGTGCGGCTGAAACAGTCAGAGCTAGGGGCAATTATGGTAGGGGATTTCGAGTTTTGCCACGCGTCAAGGTCATAGCCACACAAACCAGCTTCAGTGCGGCCCTTATTGCCATGTCATCAGCATTCTGTGCTGTGCGGATTAGGTCGGCCTGTGCGGCTAGACATCCCAGCAACACGGGATAATCTTATCCAGTACGACACGTGTCAGACCAGGTTTGGTACAGCTAGGCGCGTGTCCCCAGTAAAGCCCGATGTGCGGATCAGGTCGACTCCTTGCGACCGACATCCACCAGCACGGCACCCAGTAAAACAGCGCGGGAAGGGAGGCAGACGAGGAGTCCACGTGTCAGCCAGCCAGAGGGCGGTGCGACAGCATGCGTGTCAGACTTTCCCTTCCCAAGAGAATATCCAGCCCCCAAGAGCAGTAAAATGGTGTGCAGATGTGCGTTCGTGCCGGGAATGTGGCAGACCCGCGCACTGCCCAAGGAGAACAGTTGAAAGGTCCAAGGAAGACCTCGTTCCCAGCGAGAAGCTGGGAACCCGGAAGGCAGAGGTATTTAAGCAGGAGTCTATCCACCTGAGAAAGGTACATGCCAATTTGCTCTCTCACCCTCGTATGCTTACAGTTCACAGTTTTATCTTCGATCAGGACTAACTTAGTCATCGGAGAGCCTTCCGGCCGCTAGAGGCGGGAGTTCCTCTAACTATTTTCTCTAAGCGCAGGATTAGGTAAAGCTGGAGTAAATTGACAAAGCAACCAGTCACCCAGAAAAGCAACCATTTACCAAAACATAATATAATATAATATGCGACTTCTCTATAAATTGACAGAGCAACCGTTCACCCAGAAAATAAATAGCGACTTCTCTATAAATTCAATTTTAAAAAAAAAACAGAAAATATAATATGACGTATAGAAATATATTTTTGCCCCTTAGAAAGGATAATGCAACTCCCCCTAAATATGATCTTTCTAAAAATAAATAGATACCAAAACATCTCCCCCTTAATTAATGCAAATAAAATTCCAAAAATAACTAATCAACAAAAAAATCTTTTTGGATTTTGAATAAAGACAACAAATAAAATCTATCTATATGCAATGCACATGCAACTTCTTAAATGGGAGATGAGGATTTTAAATCAATCTTCTTAATCT
>NMUG010000014.1:0-35975 GCA_002855965.1 Monotropa hypopitys
CCGTATCGCCGTATCCGTACCGTGTCGTATCGGATACCCGTATCCGTATCCGTGCTTCATAGGTATTTAGCCTATGTTGTAGATACTCAGAAAACTAAATTGTGTATTTCTGATATTCCAGTTGTAAGAGAATTTGAGGATGTTTTTTTGGATCAGTTGCCGGAGATTGTGTCGGATAGGGAGATTGAATTTACCATTGAGTTAGTACCTGGAGAGAGCCCCATTTCAATTGCACCATATAGGATGGCACCACCAGAATTATATGAGCTTAAGGTTCAATTGAAAGACTATCTAGACAAGGTGTTTATTCAACCGAGTATGTCTCCATGGGGTGCGTCTGTGTTGTTTGTTAAGAAGAAAGACGGGTCAATGAGAATGTGTATAGATTCCTGTTAGTTGAATAAGGTGATGATGAGGAACAAATATCCTCTACTTAGGATTGATGATTTGTTTGACCAGTTACAAGGGGCAACCATCTTTTCAAAGATTGACTTGCGGTTGGGGTATCACCAATTGAAAATAAAGGATAGTGATGTATCGAAATCTGCCTTCCGTACTCGTTATGGACACTTTGAGTTTTTGGTAATGCCTTTTGGGCTTACCAATACTCCGGCAGTGTTTATGGATCTAATGAATTGGATTTTCCAACCCTATTTGAATTCTTTCGTGGTAGTTTTCATTGATGATATCCTTGTGTATTCTCGGAGTAAAGAGGATCACGAACGGCATTTGAGAATCGTATTGCGAACCTTGAAAGAGAAGAGGTTGTTCAGGAAGTTTAACAAATATGAATTTTGGTTGCCAAGTGTGGTTTTCTTGGGTCATGTCATATCTAGCAATGGTATCCGGGTAGACCCTAAAAAGATTGAGGCAGTGGTAAGTTGGGAGAGACCAACTAGCGTGACAGAGATTCGGAGCTTTTTGGGGTTAGCAGGGTATTACCGTCGTTTTATCCAAGGGTTTTCGGCTATTGCTTTACCGATGACCAAATTGATATGGAAAATGTGAAGTTTGTGTGGTTAGAGGAATGTGAGAACAGTTTCAGGGTTTTGAAAGAGAAATTGGTGTCCGTTCCGGTGTTGTCGGTTCCAGAGGGTACCAATGATATGGTGATTTATAGTGACGCATCTTTGCGTGGTTTGGGGTATGTCTTGGTGCAAAGGGGTAAGGTTATCGCTTATGCTTCTCGTCAACTGAAACCAAATGAACTCAATTATCATGTGCATGACTTGGAGTTAGCAGCCGTAGTTTTTACATTGAAGCAGTGGCACCATTATTTGTATGGGGTTACCTGCGAAATTTATTCAGATCATCAAAGTCTTAAATATCTATTTACTCAAAAGTAGCTTAATTTGAGGCAGCGGAGATGGATGGAACTCATCAAAGATTATGATTGTTCTATTAATTATCATACATGAAAGGCCAATGTGGTGGCCGATGCTTTGACCTGGAAGTTAGCAGATAGTTTGTCATGTGTCCGGTGTGCAAGAATAGAAAATTTCTGTGAAGTGAAAAAGTTAAATGTTGAATTAGAGTTGGAAGAAAAAAAGGTGTTGTTGGCTCGTTTTTCGGTGCGTCCGACCTTTGTGGATCGTATCCGAGAAGGGCAAGAGTTAGATGAAATGTTGAAAAAGCGGAAACAACAAGTGATTGATGGCAATGAAAATGAATTTAAAATAGGTAGTTGTGGCATGTTGATGTTTGGGCATAGAATGTGTGTGCCGGATAATGTTGACTTGAAAAACAGTATTTTGGAAGAGGCACATAGTTCAGCTTATGTCATGCATCCAAGTGGCAATACGTTGTACCGAAATCTAGAGAGAACTTTTGGTGGAAGGGCATGAAGAAGGATATTGCTGAATTTGTAGCTAAGTGTTTGACTTGCCATAGGGTGAAGGTAGAACATCAAAGACCCGCAGGGTTACTTCAGAATCTACCGATACCCGAGTGGAAGTGGGAGCACGTGACCACGGATTTTGTTGTTAGGTTATCGCGGTGTAGTCGAGGCTTTGATTCTATTTGGGTTGTGGTGGATAGGTTGACCAAATCGGCTCACTTCTTGCCGGTACGAGTCACCTATACCACTGAAAGGTATGCGAAATTGTATATTGATGAGATTGTTAGGCTGCATGGAGTTGCGGTGTCCATAGTGAGCGACGGGAATCCGAAGTTTACATCCAGATTTTGGCATAGTTTGCATCATGCTTTGGGGACTTCATTGAAGTTCAGTACGGCTTTTCATCCTCAAACAGATGGTCAGTCGGAAAAAACTATACAGATACTGGAAAATATGTTGCATGGATGTGTGCTTGATTTCCAAGGGGTTTGGGATGCTTATCTTCCTTTAGTAGAGTTTGCTTATAATAGACCAGCATTAGAATGGCACCATATGAAGCTTTGTATAGGAGGCATTGTCATACGCCGATTTGCTCGAGTGAAGTTGGGGAACATTAGTTGTTGGGTCCAGAGTTGATTCAGCAGTCTGCGGATGGGGGTAAGTTAATTCGGGAAAGATTGAAGATTGCTCAGAGTTGGCAGAAGAGTTATGCCGGTAATCGTCGCCGAGAATTAGAATTTGCAGTGGGTGATCGTGTTTTCATCCGTGTTTCTCTATGAAAGGGAGTCTTTCGCTTCAAGGGCAAGGGGAAATTGGCGCCGCGATATGTTGGGCCATATGAGATTGTAGAACAGGTAGGCATTACTGCTTATCGGTTATTGTTACCTGCAGAGTTGTCTCGGTTGCATGATGTCTTTCACGTGTCCGCTCTTCGCAAGTACATTGAAGATCCTTCCCATATCTTGGTAAATGAAGAATTGAAAGTTCGTGAGGGCTTATCATATTTGGAGGAACCGGTGAGAATTGTTGATCGAAAGGAGCAAATTTTGCATTCCAAGTCAATTGCTTGGGTGAAAGTTCTTTGGAAGCACCATGGCGTGGAGGAAGACACTTGGGAGGGTGAGGATACGATGCGGTCAAAGTATCCACAGCTTTTTGTTGCAGGTATGTAACTTCATTTTATTTTCGAGGGCGAAAATTCTTTAAGAAGAAGTGAGTTGTCACACCCATATCAATTTATATATAGTTTAAATGATTAAAATAATATTAGAATAATGAGTTTAGTAAAATGACAAGCTTCATAGCAATTTCCAAGGGGTATGTAATTATATTAATAAGGATTAAGTGTTAAATATAAGTAAGTTACTTATAATTATATGAAAATATAGAGAATGGCTTGCAAGGGTTATAAGGAAGTATTAAGAAGGGCAATATGGTCTTTGGGTTATAAAACCTGATTAGGGTAAGATTAAGGAGGCTAAGTTATGCTTTCATTTGTGCTTAAGGAAGTTAGAGGAAGAAGAGAAAGATGGCTAGGAAGTTTTGTGTTTGAAGGAGGATTTGGGTAAAAATCTAAAGACAATATCTTCACAAAGGTTGTTCCCAACGTAAGTATCATCAATCTTATGCATTTTATATTCTAATTTCATCTCAAATTTGGGGTTAATCGAATAATTAGTGTTAATCTTGTTTTTAAGTGAAATCCTAGATCTAAAGAGTAAATCATGGAATTAAGGGATGGTTTGATATTTTTTGAAGCCTAAGAATGAGTATGATTAGTGTATGAACTAGGGAGACATGTTAGTGTGCAAGATCTTTGGGTTTTTAGGCTTAAATGTGTGCTTGACGAAGTATGGAGTTTAGTAGGTTTGTCACAAATTGCACAGTCAAAGAAATCCCAGAGAGACTGGGAACCGTTTGCGGGTAACCGCAAAACCGGTTCCGAGTGGTTCTGGTGGATTGGTAACCCCTATGAAGGGGGCTAGTAACCAGTTGGAGGAAATTTGGAAACCACTTGCGGGTTATAGCACAATCGGTTGCGGGTTGGACTGGTGGTGGCAACCGATTTGGGTCTGGGGGAAACTGGTTATGGAGAATGGGCTGAAACCGGTTGCGGATTAGGGCGAAACTAGTTTCGGGTGTAGGTTTGCGCAATCGGTTGCAGGTTGTCGTGAAACCAGTTGTGGGTGCAGCTGTTGGGAACCGGTTGCGAGTGTATTAGGAACCGGTTGCGAGTGTATTGGGAACCGGTTGCGAGTGTATTGGGAACCGATTTTGGGTTGTTCTGGACCAAAAGTTAAGTTAAGTCGTACGGATCATTAATTGACATAAACTAAGGGTTTTAAATACATTTCTTGGCAACATTAAGATGACTATTATCCTAACCTAGTGTTATCACTACAGGTGAGGAGCCGGGACCCTTGTCAACTAAGAAGTGAATTGTTTGGCATCGTTCACGCTATGGTGAGTGTGTAGATCCTTCACATATGTGTTGGTTGCCTTGTGATTTCTTGTTAAATATTCTTCTTATGTGGTTAATTGTTCATCTTGTGTAAGAAGCATGCCTACGTGTTGGTTTATTGCGAAAAGATGTATGAACTTGCTTATGATGTGATTGATAGATTGAACATGATTAGCATCTCTATTCGTATGCTAGCTCTTGTGTGTGCAAACCATGTGATCTTGTAGAGTTGCACGATTATCGAATAAAATTGATTTGGCATGTATGAACTAATAAATGAGAAGGGATCATGCCTAATGTGACATCAATTGTGAATAATACTCTGGCATGATTTTGCTAAGCCGGAAATGCCGATTATAGGGGTATCTAGGGCTTGAATGATTCGCCCTAACAAGTAGACGTACTTGATGACAAAGGTTTGTCCGTGGATCCAATTGGGTTTGTTCTGGTGTAACGTTGGGATCTAACTGTCGATGGGGGAAATTTTATACCAAGTGTTTAGACAATGACATTGAAACTTAATGTGTCCAAGGAAGAAAGTGAAGTGGAACAATATGTATTTAAATGCTATCACCTTGTTGCGTTTAATTGAGATGTGGTTATTTTGTGACCTTGTTGAGGGGCAATTCACACCCCTACGATTATTGTGTTACATTTATATGTAATCTCTTATGTTAGCTTTCACATATTAATTGTTATCTGACACTCCTGGATATGCTTGTTCTTTCTTTGTTGTCGCATTGTATATCCCGATTTGGAGGCTTAGCGGATTCACTACAAGCCAAGCCGGTTACTAGAGGATGTCATTGGAGGCTCATGCCTTTTGGTTGAGAGATTTATTCTTTATATTATTCAGATGTATCAGTGAGAGTTGTTGAGACTATGGAGTTGGTTACTCTTAGATATTATTTTGGACTTCTTGTGTTGAGGTAGTTTATGTATTAAGTTATGGAGTTCTATTTTTATCTCCTTGTGACTTGACTAGTAAGTCTTTCGTTGTGTTTATGGTAATCATTTGAGGTTTTCTATTGTTATTGGGAATTCCATATTGAGTAGTCTTGGTGATACTTAGTCATGACACGCAGTCAGAATTATTATTTATAATAGTTTTCTGAAACAGGTAATGACAGGTAGGGGACCGGATCACTAGCCGGTATGCCGGTCGGCATACCGGTGGTGGTACCGGTGTGTGTTAAAATTGTCCAGTAGGTTTGTTATGGCAAATGTAAAAAATTAGTGAAGGGCAGAACACCGGCCGGTATGCGAACCGGCATACCGATGGCCTACCGGACTGAGCAAATTTTGGACAGAATGCTTGGGGTTCAAATCTGAGTAATCCTAAGCTAATTTGAGGGTCCTAGAGCTAGTTCTGCAGTGGTTTAAAAGATGAAAACTAATTGAAAACCATCGGGGAAAGGAAATAAATTATGCTTAAAGTTGAAAGCGTTTTGTTTCAAGTAATTCATTAATTTATATCAATGTTAATATTTTGAGTTTGATTTCAGGGGAATCATCCAAATATCTCTATCCGACAAAGTCTGATTCCAAGAAACCCTCTTAAGGATAAACGGTGAGTGTAGTAGTTACAATAAAGATTGCATTTCTTTATTTGTGTTTTAATCTTGCTCACATCACATATGACCTGTAACTTGATTTTAGGGGACGTTAGAATCATAATTAGGAGGGGTGGTGTTGAATCTGATAATATGTGTTTACTTGCTTACTTTAAGCGTGAATTAGGGTAACATGTGAAAATTTGTGGTAATTGAGGAAAGTATGGAAATTGAGGAAATTGGGGAAAGATGAGTTAATTAGAGTCTGTATTATGGGTGTGTTGTCCTGTATTATGAACGTGATGGACAACAATGTCCTTTTTCTGACAAGTAGACGTGCTTGCAATGGTGAAATCCGGTGATCCTGTGTAATGAATAAATGCCGTTGATTTGCCATCTAAAAAGAAAACTTAAAATGTGAACTAAAATCAAGTAGTAACGCGGGACACGCTACAGGAGGTGGATACACATGTGTCTGTCTGTTTCCTTATTCTGCTTCTGATTTCTGTTTTATATATGTAAGAAAATACTGTTGTTGTATCTGATTATCTGTTTCTGTATCTGATTCTGTTTGGGGCAAGCTTGGTTGGGGAATCACTTATCTGTGTATTTGATCTGTTTCTGTTCAGTATCTGTATTTGTCCCTCTATTCTATTTACTGTATGTGTTTTGGTTATCTGTTCTGTATGTGTATCTGATTATCTGATCTGCTTTCTGTATCTGTTTTGTATCTATTTCTGTTTTATGTTAGAGTTATGTTGGTGTACCATATTCTGTTTATCTTTATTTATCTGCAAAATTTATTATAACTTACACACTCCTGGATTTTTCTGTGATTTTGTATTGCATGAGAAATTCAGATTCTCAAGCTAGCTTGGTGGTCCACTATGGTGTTGGAGCTTATAACTTGGTGAAGTTGAGTAGCATCTTTTGGTATATCAGTTGTATCTTTTCTGTTGTCTTTTATTTTAGCCGGTCTATATATGTCTGTATTCGTGAGTTTGTGGAGTTTCAGTACTTTTTCTGTAGACTTTATAGTTGTGTATATTGACTTTGTGTAGTTAGTGTTTGAGATTTTATGCCTTTTGTAGTATTTTCTGTTTATTCACATTTTCGTGTCCGCAGAATATATTAATTATTTTAGTGGAACGGGGTGTGACATGTAGCTCAATCTATCATTTTTCAGGTACCGAGCCCCAGACTTGAGGATGAGCATGGCATATGATGATGATGGTAAATCTTGATTCATGGAGATGTTTCATAATGTTTTGAAATTTTAGAAGAAAGGACATTTGTAACCTTGCACCTATCTCTATTTCTGTTTTCAAGTATTGTAATACTTCAATTTCATGGTTTGATGTTGGGAAAGAGGTTTTATGAACTTGCATGCTATGGTTTGATATTGGTTCATTATTGGGTATTAGTTGGCTGTTAGTTATTTTGGCTCATTGGAATGAATTTCAAAAAAAAATGTTTAAAAATCTGGGGTGTGATAGTAAGTGAATGGAGGAATCCTCCTTTGTGCAAGGACGTTGATTCATAATGCAATTACATCACCACTAAAAGAGAAAAGGATCCAAACAAACCATGTCCTGTCCCTAATAGAATCTCGGGTGCCAAATAGTCAGGTGTTCCTACAGCAGATCGTTTCTTTTGCCTTTCTTGTTGATGCTCAGACACAGATAACTGAGTTTCATCTTCTCCCAGTAGCGTATTCCCACTAGCTGCTGGACCAGATAAATCATCGGTGCTGTTGATGAGACCAACCTTTGAAAGTCCAAAATCTGTTAACTGTGCATAAAACAAAAATATCGTGTAAGCTAAACCACATGGAAGAAGGTTAAATTTTTATTCTCTCCCCTGATGTTTCCGTTAAAAACAGTCATCATGGTTTCCAAATTAGTAAAATATTTGTTCTTTACTAGTGTTACCAGAGAAGCCAAGAATACTTTATTATTCCCCTCTACTAAAGTCCTAGTGAGGAGCCATGTACCATAGACATGGACAGAATAGGATATGGTCCAATGGAGATGTTGGCACCAGTCAACAGCAGAGACATGGCAACGACACTAGGTGTGAATACATTTATTCATTGTTCATGCATAAATTTATGACATAATAGTCTAAGTATCCAAACTAAAAGATACAAAATGTGAAAGATGAAGCTAAAAAATTTCATGTACATAATCCACTCTTACCACAAATAAACTAACTAAGGTGCAAAGCAGCACCGCCCAATTACAGAATTCCATTGGACATCTTTTTTTTTTCTAATAATGAAGTCCATTACACAACTTACTTTGGCCTACTAGGGCCACAGAATGTAATCTTTTTAAAACGTTTCCAAATTCCCAGAATGCTGGTCACTTTTCAATGTTTGATATGAAAAAACGGAGGACTGTCTGTTAAGAGATGCACCAAGTGCCTGCCTGCCTAGTGTTCAACTAAAGTAGGACACATTCGAGGTGAAGCTTTAAGTATCAGTGATAAATCATGGTGTATTCGGATGAGGACTTGGGTCAACTGTCTCGCGGGACTGAAGTGGTTAAAAGGATCTAAAAGCTCTCCAACATGCCGTGGAGCCTTAGACTGCGAGAGGATCTTTTGGTTTCTCCAGGATCGTATGAAGCTCAGCTTGCTTTAGCAGAGTGCCTGTCAGACACATGCGCAATACTTTTCCACCACAGACATGGCCCTGGACCCCCTTAAAAAGTCTCTCTATTACATGCCTCATTTTGGATCAAAATGAAAAGAAGGCAAAACTGAAAAACATGTTCACCTTGATATGACCATCATGTGCAATCAACAAATTGTCAGGCTTTAAATCACGATGAACCACCCGGAGTGAATGTAAATAATCCAAAGCAAGCACCTGCTCATCAATAAATCTAAGATTAAGACCAAGCATATTGGAATAGATGAAAAATACATACAAAGAGTGAAAGAATCTTACAACTTCTGCAATATATACTCGAGCAACATCTTCATCTAAGCAACCTAGATTTCTCAACAGTGAATACAAATCTCCTCCGTTCAAGTACTCCATCACAAGATACAAATTTTCACGACAAGTGAATGAGTAGAAAAAGCGAACCTGATACATTTCACAACGAACTTAAAAATGAGAGAACCATTAGTAAGTAATGTTTACTAGCTAGACCTGCTCACCACAAAAGGATTGCGAACTGATATTAAAATGTCACGTTCTGCCAAAATACTCTCCACGGCATTTTTACGAATCATATCTGCCTTTTTAAGAACCTGTAGAAAATTATCATGGATATACAATATGATTAGAATCTCTTCCCCTTCACTGCACAAAAATGATAATTACAGTATGGCCTGACAAACCACAAATGCTAATTTGAAGGGGAAACAGAAACATATAGCAACGGATGCCCCAGTCGGCAAGACAAAACACTAGCAAGATGAAGCTCTAATCGAATATTGTTTTCTTGATTGGGAAATTTCAGCTTCAAGACATCTTAAGTAGTTCTGATCTGCATCATAAAACCAACAGAGATAATAAATCATGCAAGAAAGAAAATATTTGATTTATTATAGTGCCACTTTTTGCGAACTCGTCCTGCACTATTAACCCCTCCTCTCTCCACGTCTCTTCCTCACCCTACTCTTTTTTTTTCTTTCAGCTTATATAATCATAAACAATACATCGCTAAAATCCTCTGTGCAACTTAAATGTTTCGCACAGCGTCGTCGAAGAGTCTCGTTTGCCAAATTGGGTTTACTATGGTATTTTTGTTCTTGTGATATACATAGGGACTACATAAACACTTTGGGGCTAACTTATGCATGATATTTATTTCTCCATCTACTCTCTCCCTCCCTCCCTCTCTGTTATTTACCAAATTGGGTTTACAGTGATATTTTGCTTCTTGGGCTATAAAGGGAGTACATAAACACTTTTGGGCTAACTTATGCATGGTATTTATTTCTCTCTCCCTCCCTCCCTCCCTCCCTCTCCCTCTCTCTATTGTTTACCAGATTGAGTTTACTAGAATAGTTTGCTTCTTATGATATATAGAGGGACTGCATAAACACTTTTGGAACAACTTAAGCATGGTATTTATTCATGTCTTCGAAAAGTCTCTCTATTGTTTACCAGATTGTGTTTACTATGATATTTTTCTTCTTGTGCTATACAGAGGGAGTACATAAATACTTTTGGGCAAACTTAAGCATAATATTTATTTCCCATTCCCCGCCCCATCTCTCCAACGCCCTCTATCTTTCTCCCTCTCTCCCACTCTATTGTTTACCTGATAGGGTTTACTATGATATTTTGCTTCTTATGTTGCTCTATTCATTTGCGGTCTATAAACGGTAGAATTCTGATGGAAGATTTTAAATTGCGCGCATAGACCATCTATTAGATTGTTGAGATTTCGAGAGGAAGTAAATAAACAATTTTGGGCCAGATGATATTTATTTCAGACTAGTGGGCCTTTAATTGGTCTAGGTTTGAACTTCAAAACAGTCGTCCATGTTAGTATGCATGCGAAAAGCGTTTTTCAGTGGGCAGATGACCAATAAAACTAATCCCATGACATGATTAAAATGATATTTTATTATATTTCAATGGGGTTATGGCCAAAAACCTAATCTAATGACTCATAAAAACTATATATTATTAGGATTTTCTTTTGAGTCTCTCTTTCTCACACACACACATTTACCAGATTGGCTTTACTATGATATTTTGCTTATGTTTGACAGAGGGAGTGCATAAATACTTTTCGGAAATCTCTATCTCCCTCCCTCCTCCCTCTCTCTATCTCTCTACCTATCTCTCGTGTACTAGATTGGGTTTGTTATGATATTTTGCTTCTTATGCTATACATAGGGAGTACATAAACACTTTTGGGCCAACTTAGAGCATCCAAAACTTATTAGAAGAACCTCTTATCTGGGTGGCGAATCCACCTCATAACCTCGCTCACAAGCTCTCAACTCAAACTCTCCTAAGAACCTTGATCCCATAAAAAAAGGAGCCCGCTCCCAACTAGGCTAGAATACCTTAAGAATATAAACCCCCAAAAAATAAATGTAAAAGATGCCAAGCAAGAAAAAAATGAGGTAATTATAAGATGCGAAAAGAATATTAGCTCAAATTTGCTAAACTATTTATTAGAAACGTGAAATATACTTGCATTCGGTAAAATAATATTTGTTGTTGACACAAACTTTGAATGAATATTTAAGTATTATATATTTGCATCTTCTAAATTATTCCTAAACACTTTCCCAACACAACACTTTCAAGAAACTTTAAACGTATGTAATCCAGCTTCTTTATTGCATATACTGGAGGCAGAAAAATTCTTAAAAAAACTTCTAAGAACGTCAGGAAGCAATAAAAGTAATTGATGCATAAAATGTACATCACAACAATAACTGATGAAAGAAAAATATTTCTGCCATCGCCGCCAACTTGGAAACCACGCCAATTTAAATCATGCTTGAGTGGTGTAGCTAAGTTGGAAAATCAAGGGGGGTGGGGGTGGGGGGTGAAGAAGAGATCTACGAATGTACCTTTATTGCAAAGAGATCCCCTGTTGTTCTCTTTTTGGCCAAAAACACTCGTCCAAATGCCCCACGACTAATAGGTTTTATAATTTCAAAGTCATCTATAGACGTTCGGTCCTTAGAAGAATGCACTGGGCTGGTTCTCAAGCTCCGTATTACATCATCTTCCATAGGTGCATCTTCATCAATGACGGTACTTGTTATATCAACCTTCTCATCGTCAACAAGCTCACAAAGCTGTAGGTACTTCTCCCTAAAGAACTACAGCAAGTTATTTTTTGAATGAAATACAGAAACTGCAAGGACTTGGGAATATGCTCCATTCAATTTTAACCAAATTGTTCCTTAGAACAGTCAAGAGGAAATGACAAACAACAAAAGGGAACATGAAACGACAATTAAGTGTATCTATACAAAGTTTGATTGTCAACATAGAAGAAGATGAAAAACGATATAAAACACTGACCAAGGACCTCGGTTTCGGTTTTGAGGAGAATGATTAAGAGAAAGAGGATGAAACAGATTGCTCACAATGTCAAGGTAAGTCTCATTTGTTGCTCAATATATGTAATACACCTTTTTTCCCACAAACCTATCTAAAGAGAGCGAGAAGAAAAATAAATGCAATAAATCCCTTGATTTCTTTCCCTCCCATCCTTGTTTCCAAAAAACAAACAAAGCATAAGTAAGATGGAAGTTTCAAAAGAAATTTTTCAGTAAAAGTTAAAAGGCTAATACTCAGCTTGCTGATTGGACTCACCGAATCAGCTTCTCTATACGAGCTCCAAAAGTCTCAACTGTAAGTGCATCCAGCTTTCTTCTATCAATAACAAGCCTCAAATCCTCAAGACAAGACAGTAAATATGATAAAGAGCGATCATCATCCAAGGGCGTATTTGCCACACATCGAGCAATATCAGCAAGTTCATTCATCTATATCATTAGTAAAAGTTTTAACAGATGGAGAGTAACAATAGTACAGTGTGAACAAAATAGAGAAGATATAGTAAATTAACGAAAGCAATTATACTGCAACAATAGAAGACATAATGAGACAGTTACTATTCATTACACACAATAAATGTTCAAGAGAATTTTCCTGAGATATGAGAACTGAATATTAAGAAAATTTAGCATAAACATGATGGGCCAACTTTAGCAATAATTTGAAATTCTGACCTCTAAAGACTTATATTTCTATCCTAAGATAGCCAAACAGTATAACTCCACGAGACCAAAAATTTAGCATGCAAACATCTATTTGTTTGATTTTTTAACTTTATAGACGATTAAATATGAATTCATCTCATTATACACTTTACTTCAATCAGGCACGCGCTTTGTGTTTTGTGTCTAGGCTCGAGGAGCCTTTTGCTCTTAAGTGCGCCTCAGGCTCTCACCAACACTAATCAAATTTCGCAGTATATAGTATACTGCTCTTGCCTCTTGCTATTCAAATACGAGGTTGGACTAATAAATTATGTTAGGATGAATCACAGATAAATGGTTTTCGAAGTTTAAGAAACCAAATGCAAAATTAGAACCATGGCAGCAATTCCTTTTGCAAATTCATATACCTTTGCTTTAAAGGGGTGGTTCTACATTGCGCGGACTCAGTGCCAGCCCCAGGGTAAGCCCCACAAGCCCCTGGCCAAAGGCAACCACTGGGCAAAAAAAAATTTAATTTAGAGTAAAGAAAAAATTATTTATTTATTTGTGTTTCCCTTAATAGGGGCAACAAATAAATTTTGGGGATGGGGCAACCCAAAACTTAGGGTCGGGCTTGCGCGGACCCGGATGCGGGTGTATATTTAGGAATCGCATACTTAGTTTAAAAATTAAGAATGTGTGAATATGGATCTAAAAAAAGTTCCTGGAGAGGGATGAATACCTTATCAACTATACAAACAGGTCTAATAGAATCCAAATAGACTACTTCCTAGTGAGGGGCACGGACTGCTCAGTTTGCAAAGACTGCAAGGTCATACCTGGAGAGGTTCTAGTGTCACAACATCGGTTTGTAATTCTAGATATTTGTTCGAAAGGTCAACTGAGAATAAGGAAAGAGAGTAGAGGCTCGCGAATGATAGTGGAGAATACGATGGGAGAACTTGAAGTTGTTTAGTAATAGGATGTTAGACGAAGAAAATTGGAATTTCGATGGTAGCAGTGAGAAAATGTGGAAAGCGATGGAGGGCTCTATTAGAAAAATATCACAAGAAGTTCTTGGAGAGTCGAAAGGGAGAGGTTCCACCTCAAAAGAGACTTGGTGATGGAATGATGTAGTCCAAGCCATAGTAAAAGCTAAAAAGAGTGCTTTAAAAAGTGGAAAAAAATATAGAAATTGTGCAATTTTAGGATCTATAAACAAGACAGACAGAAGGAGGCCAAGAAAGTTGTGGAAAAAGCTAAGATGAGATCGATTGAGAATTTCTATGTTTGACTATATAACAAGAATGGAGAGAAGGATATATATAAACTTTCCAAATATAGAGAGAAGAAAATAAGGGATGTGTCTCAAGTTAAGTGTATAAAAGATGACGACTGCAGGATATTAGTGGAGGATGACGAGATTAAAAGAAGACAGAAAACATACTTTGATAAATTATTGAATGAGAAGCATGAAAAAACCTAAGCGAAGAATGTTTGAGTGTCTTTAGTGGAAAGGAGATCCAAGAGTATATGTTTTACAAAAGTCTAAAATGGAAAACGAGTTGAGAAGCATGAAATCATGCAAGACTTTAGGACCAAATGGCTTCTCTATTGAGGTGTGGAAGGGTCTCAGAGATAGAGGAGTGATGTGGTTGACAAAACTGTTCAACAAGATTATTTTGACTAGAAAGATGACTAATGAATGGAGAATGAGTATCTTAGTACCAATATATAATGTTCAAAGGGGATAAATCTCACCCACTTGCATTCATTCATTAAATGAGTGTGTAAATATATAGGAAAGAGAGAAAGAAAAATAAAAATACACAAGGACTCTTTTGACCCTAACTATTTACACCAACACATATAACTTAACACTCTCCCTCAAGTTGGTGCAAAGATATCTATCAATCCCAACTTGAATACAATGGGGTGAAAACTTCTACTATTAAGGCCCTTAGTAAATACATCAGCCAACTGGTCTTCTGATCTCACAAAGGGCATACAAATTAAACCGTTGCTCAGTTTCTCTTTAATGAAGTGTCTGTCGATTTCGATATGCTTCGTTCGATCATGTTGAACTGGATTATGGGAAATGTTTATGTCAGCCTTATTATCACAATAGAGCTTCATAGAACTAGCATCAGAGAATCCCAAATCACGTAAAAAGGTTTAGAGCCATAAAAGTTCACAAACACCGTGAGCCATTGCCCTATATTCCGCCTTTGCACTGGATCTAGCAAACACTGACTGCTTCTTACTCCTCTAAGTAATCAAGTTTCCTCCAAGAAAGGTACAATAACCAGAGGTAGATCTCCTATCATCAACAGAGTCTGCCCAGTCATCATCGGTGAAGGCTTCCAATTTCAAGGGACCGTGATTGAAGAACAAAATTCCTTTACCTGGGGCAGACTTGAGATACCTCAAGATATGATAGACATCATCAAGATGAGTAGTACGAGGATCATGCATAAACTGACTAACAACCCCAACTGCGTAGGAAATATCTGGTCTAGTATGAGATAAGTATATCAAACGACCTACAAGTCTTTGATATCTCTCCTCATCCGTATGTTTTCCATCATTACTGCAAAGGTGATAATTAGTCTCAATAGGAGAATCTGTAGGCTTAAATCCTAACATGCATGTCTCTTCCAAAAGATCCAGAATATACTTTCTTTGAGAGATAAAAATACATTTGTCAGACCTAGCCACCTCCATTCCAAGAAAGTATTTCATAGGCCCCAAATCCTTGATCTCAAATTCTTGAGCAAGAAGAGCCTTAAGATTTTGCATCTCGTCCAAATCATCATCTGTCATAATTATGTCATCCACATAGACTATAAGAACAGAAGTCTTACCATTAGTCCTTTTGATGAACATAGTATGATCAGCATGACTCTGCTTATATCTAAATCTTAACATAGCTTTGAGAAATCTATCAAACCATGCTCTCAGAGATTGTTTCAATCCATAAAGGGCTTTTCTCAATCTACACACCTTTCCTTCTGTAGCAAAAGAGGAAAAAACTGGTGGTATGTCCATGTAGACCTCTTCCTCTAAGTCACCATATAAAAAAACATTTTTTACATCTAACTGTTTAAAAGGCCAATTCAAAATAGATGCACAAGAGAGTTAGGTCCTAACAGAATTCATCTTGGCCACAGTAGCAAAGGTCTCCTCATAATCAATATCGTATGTCTGAGTGAACCCCCTTGCAACAAGTCTTGCTTTGTACCTCTCAACAATCCCGTCGGTCTTGTATTTCACAGTGAACACCCATTTGCAACCCACTGACTTCTTTTCCTTAGGAAGAGGTGCTAGTTCCCACGTGCCATTTTTCTTCAGGGCTATCATCTCCTCTACCATAGCTTCTTTCCACTCAGGTATTGTAAGAGCTTCCTTCCAGTTTTGCGGAATAGATATGGAGGCAATGGCAGAGACAAAAGCACGATGCGAAGGAGATAAACGAGAATATGAAATAAAGTGAGAGATAGGATGTTCTGTGGTACAAATTCTAACTCCTTTTCTAAGAGCAATAGGAGCATCAAGATCATTACAAGAAGAGGCGGGATTATTACTAGAAGAGTCAGAAACTGGAGTTGGAAATGGTGATTGGCAAGATGGCTCAGCACAAGTAGCCTTCTCTCGGCGTGAATAAGTTCTCAAATCTGGTTTGTCCAGACGTCCACCAATGTCATAATCTACACTCTTTTCAACTATTGGTTCCTTTTCAGAAATTCTTGTCTCCCCCTCACGATGACAATGTAACGGAAAATACGACCAAGACTCTAGAGTATAGGATGTCAACCTTTCTTCATCTCTCATTTCTTCCTGGTTATTATTCTCCCCCTGAAGAGATGAGAGGGGATAAAATGACTTGGTTTCCCAAAAGGTGACGTCCATAGAGACATACATTTTTCGAAAGTGTGGGTCGTAACATTTATAACCTTTTTGACTAGGAGTATAGCCAAGAAAAATACACTGACGTGCTTTGGGGTCTAACTTACCACCAGGAACTTTAGGGGCATGGACAAAACATACGCAACCAAAATTTTAGGAGGAAGAGAACTGATCCCAGAACCACCAGGGAGAAATCTATATGGAGATTGAAATTGGAGAACGTTGGAGGGCATACGATTGATAAGAAAGGCTGCAATAAGGATAGCTTCCCCAAAAAAATACTTAGGAACGTTCATGGTGAACAAGAGTGAGCGAGCAACCTCAGCAAGATGACGATTCTTGCGCTCGGCAACTCCATTCTGTTGTGGTGTGCCAACACAAGTTGTCTGGAAAAGAATGCCAAATTGTTCAAGATATGTGCGAAAGGACCCATCTAAATACTCGGTCCCATTGTCACTGCGAAGAACCTTAATGGTGGTGTCAAATTGAGTGCGCACCATTTGATGAAAGGATTGAAAGCATGAAAAAACTTCATTTTTGGACCGAAGTAAATATACCCAAGTGACACGAGAGTGACAATCAATAAAGGTAACAAACCAGCGATATCCATTAAGAGACACAACAAGAGAAGGGCACCAAACATCAGAATGGATGATTGAAAAAGGTGAATCACTTTGTTGGTTAATATGGGGCATAAAAGGAGCGTTTATGTTTTGCTAGCTCACAAGCTTCACAAAGAAATTGACTCCGAATACATTGCTTAGTCAAACTTGGGAACAATTTTTCTAGAATTCCAAAAGATGGATGACCCAATCTACGATGCCATTGATGTAACAAAGGAAGAGCTGAACTCGTATCTGCTGCAAGAGCTTGACCACATGACACAGGTGAACAAACTAGATTAGGTGCCAATTCCAAACAGTAAAGTCTCCCTTGCACTTTACCACTGCCAATCATCCTCCCCGTATCTAGATCTTGAAAGACACAATGTGTAGAAAAAAATGTTACGGAGCAATTTAGGGATTGGGTAAGACTACTAACTGATAGGAGGAAAAGTTAGGAACGTGAAGAACTGAAGAAAGTGAAATGTTTGGAGAATAATTTATAGAACCTTTTCCCGAAATAGAAGATAGAGAATCATAAGCAACTCTGACTTTGTCCTTACCAGAGCAAGTGGAATAGGAATCAAAAAAGGAAGAGCAACCTGTCATGTGGTTAGTTGCACCTGAATCGATTATCCAAGGAAGAGAGGAAGTTGTAGAAACATTAGCTTGTATCTCGGAGTTAGAAAAAAAGTTAGAGAAGGGTACTGAAGCTGAAGCAGAAGCTGTGAAAGAGGAAATACTAAGCTTGGCTACGAGGTGTCTGGGAGTATGCAACTCCCCCTGAGAAAGAGGACCAGTAAGGGAAGTATCTGTCCGTGAAGAGTCCATATCAACCACGGATCACCCAATCGACAATAACAAGGCCAAAGCTGAACAATCCGAACGGTAAAACCCAAAATCCAAGAATCTAATAAACCAAGCAGCAATCCTCAAACAAATAACAATAATCAGTCACACCACAAATGCAATGCAAGGATAGGTGGGTTTGTTGGTTTTTCTGACAAAGCCACAGAATAGTCGTGAGTTCCGCCGAGGATATCAGATAATACCAACGGATGAGGCTGACTCAATATGCATGTGCAATGCAAGAAAAAACACAAACTGCAGTTGGACCAGTCTTGCCGGAGATCAGCACATGCATCAGAAAACTCAAACGCTGATACAGAATGAAAAACCAACCCAGATCTGAAAACACAATAAATCACCGGAGATCCACGGAGGCTCTCCGAAGCCCAACGAAGGCTCGTCGGAAGCAGACAATGGCAACGATAGGGGTGCAAGCCAACTCAAGCACAAAGGATACATGACTCAAATCTGTACCAAAAAAAACCCGAACAGTCCAGTAGCCAAGAAGCCAAAAAAGGCCAATGGAAGTCGTCGGAGCAGCCCAGGAGTCACCGGAGGAAGGCGGCAATGGTCAGGCGGCGGCTGGAGTGGCTAGCGAAGGTTGGTCAGGCGGCGGCTGGAGTGGCTAGCGAAGGTCAGGCGGCGTCTAGAGAGGCTGGCGAAGGTCAGGCGGCAGTTGGAGTGGCTGGTGAATTCCAGGCGATGGCTGGAGGTGGCGAGAAATGCCGGACAAGGGCTGTACCAGGTGACAAACGCCGGAGTGAGGCCGGAGAGAGCGGCACAGAGAGAATCGCGCTAAGAGAGAGCCGTGAGACAGGTCGTCGCTGAAGAAGCAAGGCGACGGATAAGAAAAAAATTGATGCGGCGGTGGTTAGGGCTACGCCTGGTGCTCTGATACCATGTTCGAAGGAATCTCACCCACTTGCATTCATTCATTAAATGAGTGTCTAAATATACAGGAAAGAGAGAAAGAAAAATAAAAATACACAAGGACCCTTTTGACCCTAACTATTTACACCAACACATATAACTTAACATATAAGATATTCAAAGTTGCAATAATTATTGAGGTATTAAATTGATGAGTCATACAATGAAGCTGTGAGAAAGAGTTATTGAGCATCGACTAAGAATGCTGACAACGGTATCAGAGAATCGGTTCGGGTTTATGCCTGGTAGCCAATGTTCTAAAAATTGGTCTAGGTGGCCGCCTTGGCGGTACCTAGCCGCCCTGACTAATGGGTTCTAGGCGGGTTCGGGATCTAGGTGATGCCTAGGCGGGCTAGAAAAAAGAGGTGGGCCTAGGCGGGATTAGGCGGGCCTAGGAGGGATTAGGCGGAAAATTGGAATAAGTCGTAGAGGCTTAAAATTATTCAAAATTTAGGGATTTAAACTATAGTTTTACCTTATAATCAAAATAATTTACGTCTTAGAGAGTTTATGATGAAGAATATCATGTTTTTGTGTTTTTTTAAAGTATTGATGCTTTAAAGTTTGAACTATTGTTTTTTTCTAGTATTCGTGTATTTAGTGGAAGACTATACTTCGAACTATAATAACAAGGAATATTATATATTTTATGTTAATAAATGAATAATAATAAATAAATAACGCCTAGGCTCCGCCTGAACCCCTAGGCGATAGGCCCCTCTCGACCGACCGCCTAGAGTCTAGTGTCTTTTAGAACATTGTTGGTAGCTCAACAATGAATGCAATATACTTGTTAAGGAGATTAGTTGAAAAGTATACAGAGAAAAAAAGACATTCAGATGTTTTTGTAGACTTAGAAAGGGGATATGATAAGGTGTCTAGAGATATTATATGACCGGTCTTGGAGAGAAAATGCATAATGAAAGGATATATTGATGTGGTTAAAGACGTGTATAAAGGTGATATCAACACTATTAGATCTCCTGTATGGGAACCAAGTGAATTCCCAATCAAGTAGGATTACATCAAGGATCTACTTTGAGCCCTTATATTTATGCTCTAATTATGGACGAATTGACTAGACCCATTCAGGATGATATCTCATGGTGTATGTTGTTTGCAGATAATGTTGTATTGGTAGATGAAACTGCAAGAGGTGTTAATGCCAAATTAGAAACTTGGAGAGAAACATTGTAGTCACAAGATTTTAGGATCTGTAGGAGTAAGATATAGTACATAGTTTGTAAGTTTAGTGATAGCCAAAGTACCAATGTTGACATAATGGCCTTCCAAAATCAAGAATTACCAAGAAGTGAGCGTTTTAAGTATATTGTCTCAATTATTAATAAGGATAGAGAGATTGCGGAAGATGTTATGCACAGAATTCAAGTTCGATGAATCAAGTGGAGGAGTGCTACGGGAGTGATATGTGATCGTAAGATACGTGCAAAATTGAAGGGGAAGCTCTACCGTACAGCCATAATGTCAACCATGTTATACGGTATAGAGTGTTAGGCGACTAAGAAACAACATGTGCGTAAGATGAGTGTCGCTAAAATGAGAATCTTGAGATGTGTAGTAAAACTTTGCGAGATATAATTAGAAACGAAAGCCTTCGTGATATGGTAGGGGTAGCACCGTTGGAAACTAAGATAAAAGAAAATAGATTAAGGTGATTTGGGTATGTATATCGCAGGCTCCAGGGGTGGATCCAGGATTTGAAAGTGGGTGTGGCACCATTAGAACAATAAAAGAATTTACATTAAATAACCAAAAAAGTACATTGATGTAACGCTTCACCATAAATATAATACAAAAGTACTTTAAAGTTTTATCAACTATCAAAAAAGTGCATCAACATAAAGCATTACACTTACTCTACCACTCATCAAAATAGAACTCTACGTTCTTTCAAATCCCTAAAATCATCTAAGATTGATTCTACATCAATTTTCAAAGCAATTTCCCTCTCAATATATATAAGTGAAGTGTTTGAAAGAAAACCATCTTCCATTTTGCTCCGAAGCCTAGTCTTGATAATCTTCGTAGCTGAAAATGATCTTTCCGTCGTCGCCGTAGAAATGGGAAGTGTAGGAAGAAGTACGATAACTCGAAAAATGAGATAGTAGATTGTGGATCTCCAAGTCTTTACCATCCACTTACATAAACCATCAATTGATGAGAAAGATTTAAATTCAGGAGTTCGAACTTCGTTATACTCATAGTGACGAAGTTGCACCTTCAACTGTATTTTTTCTTGATCTGTAAAGTCTTGCGAATAAAATTTGCCTACCAAATGACAAACTCTTTCCACATCAAAATATTCATGCTCTCGAGGATCCAAAGTCATACCGAGAACAATCAACTCTATTGAGTCCTCATTAAAACGGTCATTTAACTCCAATAATTGAGAATCAATTGCAGCATAAAAGATATCAACTCGATAAAAATGCACAACTAGAAACTCATCTTAATAATGACGAGTCCGACCCCATCTTGGAACATAACGAGCATCCATATCTGGAACATCAATATTTCAAGAATCACAAAATAATTTTACTCTGGCAAGTAAAGTGTTGAATCCATCATTTCTAAAATCTTGGAGAAGACCCTTTGTTGATGAGACAAGACGAATTGCGCTTACAATGTCTTGAGATTTATTTTGCAAAGCTTGGCAAAGAATATCTGTAATCTCCATGATTTTTTAATAAGATGCAATATAAAGACAAATTCAAATGAAGTCAATGATTCATAAGCTGCATCTGCTAGTCCCCGATCTTGTAAAACGACTTCATCTTCAATGATATTCATTAGAACTTCGCAAGCCGGACTAAACATTTTGATGACTTTAAATGAGAACTCCAACGAGTATCCCCCGTCCATTCCAAAGTGCCAATTTGATTAAGTCTTGTCTCAGTTTCAAGCTCATCAATCGAAATCAAGTACTCAACAACTTTAGCAGCTCTTAATTCATCATTGCGTTTGCATGAAGCACCAATGATTGGCACACAATATTGTAGTTTATATGTGCCAATTCCATTTCTTTTAGTTAGTTTTCGTCCCTAGTTGTTTGTTATTTAGTTTTGTTCTTGCACATGTGTGTTTAACCTCTTTTTGCTAGTTTTTGTCTCTTGTATAGGTTGTTTAGCATTCCCCGGATGAGTCCGGAAGACCCCGAGAGTCCCCGGGATTCATTTTGGACACCAAGGAGGCCATAGAGCATCAAAGTGCAGCTGAAAACCAATCTGCCAAGCGTCTACCGGTCCACGTAGCCGTCGTGGACCGGTCCAAGAATTTTAGAGGCTCAATTAGCAATCCTATACCGGTCTACACACACATCTTAGACCGGTCCAAGATGGTTAGCGGGCTAAATCAGCAATCCTCTACCGGTCTACGCACATATCGTAGACCGATCTACGCTATATTTTCGGCAAAAAATGGCCCAGTTAAGGGCAAAATGGTCTTCTTTGTACTAGGGGTATAAATACATGTTTTGCATCAATTCTTAGGATGTTTTTACTTTGTTTTTGTTCAGTTTAGGGTTTTAGTGAGAGGGGAAAGCCTCCCTCTCCTCCTCCTCTTTTCTCTTCCCCATTTGGGGGGCATTTATGGAGCTTGGAGCGTTTCTCCTTCACAATTGTTGTTGGTATTCTCTTCCTCTCTCTATCAATGTATTTTATTTCATGTGTTGTGTATTAATAAAATTCGTACTTCTATTTCAATGTAGTGTTTTGGGTGACGCCTTTGCATTTCTATTATCGTGGTAGTATTGATGGAGGGCTAACCTCCTTGGTTTGGTTGTGGGGCGACTAGCGTCCCTCGACCTAGGATTGTGTTCGATTTCTCGTGCTAGAGCCAAATTGACGTGGTTGCGGGTGTATTGAGTCCATAACTAGGGTTTAAGCTTAGTGATGTTAATCATCTTGATGGGTCGTCGACAATTAATTTGTCACAGCCCATGCTTGATGCGATGTCCCGCTAGGTGTTCGACAAAATGTCTCAATTGACAAATTCATCCTAAAAACCACCATTCGTAGATTATTTGATGTCTTGAGGTCTCATAGGAGTTAGGGGCATGTGGCACTCACCCGTTGGCCCAAACTCAGGGTAGTTAACCTATTTGACGGGTTGTGCCACGTACATCCCGTGCTTGTAGCTCTGTCACCATTGAGTTGTAAGTGGTCCAAAGAGCCGAATTCTAGCTCACGTGTCATCTCTCGACCCGTGGCGTGTGCTTCGATAGATAAAGGAGAAATCTAGCATAGCCTGGGTTAGGAGTTAGGAACTCCCGCGACCATTCTGCTTAGTTAACTTTATTTTCCTTATTTCTTGCTTTCCTTAGATTTTAATATAAAAATATCAAAAGAAAAGACTGAGCGTCCTACCGCTCTCCACCAAATCACAAATCCAAACTCCTTCTCGTAGCGAATTCTATAGACACACATTTTCCCTGTGGACCGACCTCGGACTTGTCACTCTACTAGTTAGAGTAGTATTTTCCATGTTTATAAATTTCTAATGCATGATTAAGGGATATTCGGTATATCAGCGACCCGTATATTTCCGTTCATCAACCAACAGCGTTGACAATAGACATTAATTTTCCAAAGAAATGAAAGATTGGAAAAACTTCTTTCGATGTTGCAACTAGTGTCAATTGCAAACAATGTGCTAAACAATGTATGTAGTCAAGAAAATTTCTACGGTTCAATGAATCATGGCTTTCATCATGGCCTCGGAAAGCTATCCCGTGAGATGCAAGATATCGAGCTGCTTGAATACAGGTCTTAACTCGTAGCCAATTGATTTCCATTTCTACATAACTATGTTTCTCAACAACTCTACATATATGTTGAGGTTGATTCATCAAGTCCTCACACTTTTTCTGGGCAACTTTATGAAATGAATTAGGATCTTTGCCCACATGATTAGCAAAAGCACCATTCTTCCCAGTTGCTCTATTCCATGTCCGAAAGCCATCAATAATGAAAGCAATATTCCCTACATTCCCTAATGGGAGACTGAATAGATAGCATGGTAGACAGAAAACCGCATCTTTGGAAGGAGATATTCAAGTCATGAAGGATGTAAATTGAACCATGAAGCAACAAAGTTACGGGATTTGGTATTTGTTTCGGTTCTTGGGTAACTAAGAAGTAAAGGTTGGAAGGGACCAGAGTTAACATAAAATCGGTGAATCTCATCCCGTTGATCAATATGATAATCAAAAAAAAGTTTACGCAATCCTAGATCACGCTCTAGAGAACTAACATGAACTTTAGTGATTCCAATTTTTCGAGTTTTAAAGGGACGAGTGTCAGAATTTTGAGGATCAATTACAGGGATAAGCGGATTTGGATTGTCAACAATAGATGTTGGCAATGATGTATCAGCTTCTGATTTTTTTCGTTAGTTCTCTTGAAATATGCAGCAATAGAATTTGTATTTCCCATCTACAAAGTAAATAGGACATATATATGAGAAAAAAACAAATGTATGTACTTTGAATACACCTGACGGAGCTCAAAAAATCATACAGAGCACTAGCGAATTTTTGCTATGTGATACAGAACACTTCTGATTGGATCATGTCCAGTGCTTTCTCTGCTATGTGATACTCGTGAATTTTCAACTTCGTATTGATATTACATTGGGTAATACAAAGGTCTGTTCATTACATAGGTGCCATCATACTCGATATGCAGTACATTATTCTGAGTTTGTATTTGATATGTAGCTATAAAATTCAAAAACACCATCATACCTGATATGCAAAATCATGGACCTCAAATACAAAATCATGGATTCCAGTAGCTGAAAAGGAAAAAGGAACATAAATTCAAAAAATCAAACAGAAAATCATACCTTCGTCCGATGAGTCGACGACGTTGCGGCAAGAACGAGAGAGAGGGCTGCTGTGTGGAGAGAGAGGGCTGCTGCGTGGAGAGAGAGAGAGAGACTACAAGAGAGTAGAGGATGTAGGGAGAGAGACGCCTGCAGGAGAGGAACACAGGGAGAGAGAGGGATGATGCGCAGGGAAGAGGTCACGGAGAGAGAGTGGGGGCTGCGGCGGCTGCGGGAAGGAGAGGTTTTCGGGGGGGAAGAAGAGATATAGGTTAGAGGGTTTCGGGGTGGGGGTAAAAGGGTTTCGGGGTGGGGGTAAAATAGGGCTTTGACAAAAAAAATTGGGTGTGGCACATACCACACACACCCTCTTGTTACGTCCGCCCCCGGTAGGCTCGTTGACGTGATAGTAAGGAGAAGTAATAGGGTTATGACAGATAATAACACTAAGGTGTGGACTCTCTTTTGGGGATGTTCAATAACACCCAATCGGTGTGGACTCTCTTTTGGGGTTGTTCAACAATTTCATTTTCCCTAATTGCCCAAACTTGCACCGCTCCTTTTACACCAAATGCAATCGACATAAAAGGGGGTAAAAGCAATTACACGATCATTTTCCCTAATTCTTTACAGTCTCCTCCTTTATATTATACAATTTTTATTTGAAAAATAATCCATGTGCTAAAAATTCACTAATTCTTTTATTTTTTTTCAAGGACAATAATTGTTCATTTATTCTTTAGCTCATACATGAGTGGTTTGTCCATTATCTTAGTCTAAATAATTTATTTCATAATTCACATGTGGTGTATTTTATAAATTAAACTTTTCCCATGGGTGTGTCAACATAAACCGTATCCCCAATAGGTGTTGATATTGCCAAAATAGACTGAAGAGGTATAGAAGTTTTACTCAAGGATTTGTAATATATGGTAGAAACAAAAGATTGTGTCGACCTCAGATCAAGGAGTACACGTACAAGATGCCCAGATATAGAAAACATACCAGGAGATGCTTGGGCCCCTTGCTATGTAATAGCAAATACTCTCTCAGGTACTATAGAAGCTTTACTGTCTTTTTGTCCTCCCTCAGTCACACTGCCCACCGAAGTAGTTGCGGTTTTTGGCTTGGTACAATATGGTGCTATATGTCCAAGCTCCCCGTAGTTAAAACATTTAAAACCCCTGGATATCCCACTCTTCTCCGGACAATCTCGAATAAGATGGTTGGGTGACCCACATTTAAAACATTTCCGTCCACCACCATGTCCACCTGACAGTGACTGACGGCCTCCCCCTTGTTCACTTTTTCCTTTATACCCGATATCCTGAGATTTAGAACCACCTTGCCCTTTTCTAAATGGTGGCTTAGAATCCCCGGGTCTGAAATATAATACCTAAAAATTTAATAATTAATATAATTACGATTAAGGCTAATAAAAGTAATTAGTAAGCCTAAAATAATTCTTAAAAAGAAAGAAGAATTTAATAATAATTATGGAAGAGATTTGGGAATTTTTGGAAGTCCGGTTATATTTTTAGAATAAAAAAAGAATAAAATGATTAAAAGATATACGTAAAATACGAATAATAGAATTAGGAAGTAACGTAACTACGATGCAGTTCGGTGTTCTGGACGACTGTTTTTTGCACTGGATTGAAGACCGGTATACCGGCCGGCACACCGGTTGCCTATCAGTTAGCATAAAATGGAGTAACGAACTTTTGGATGGATTTTGGCCTAATCGGCATACCGGGCGGTATGCCGGATCCCATACCGGTCAGTGCAAATGGA
This sequence comes from Monotropa hypopitys, assembly GCA_002855965.1. Classification (NCBI taxonomy): domain Eukaryota; kingdom Viridiplantae; phylum Streptophyta; class Magnoliopsida; order Ericales; family Ericaceae; genus Monotropa; species Monotropa hypopitys. The sequence continues at coordinate 26,473 of NMUG010000014.1, forward strand.
CATGTTATAGGAATAAGAAGGCTAATGGCCAGAAATTGGCCTAACAGGTATACCGGGCGGTACACAGGTTCCTGTACCGGCCTTCGTATTTGGAGTGTAAAGCCATGCTGTCCAATTTCTGGATCAACTGGTATATCGGCCGGTATACCGGGCGGCATACCGGTGGCATACTAGTCCACGTACCGGTTTGTGTTAAGGTCAAATAGTGTTGCCTCAGATCAGCAAAAATGTAAGGTAATGTAAGAAATGTACAATTGAGCATAACCCCGAGGTTTAGGAATTAAAATAAAGCTAATATAAGAGGAATAAAAGAATAAATGGATTTAGAAATTGTTTAAGAAATTCCTGTTAGTAATCCAAGTATTGTTTTTTAATTTTTAGGACCTTGAGGCAGACCTTTTGGACCAGGTGAGTGACAATATTTAGATTTAAAAGGATTTCCAGGTATGTTTTAATTAAATATCCGTTTTTCCTATACCGTAAGAAATTTTATTAAATTGTTTTGAATATTTCATGGATTAGAAATGTAATTGCGAATCTAATACATGCCGTCACAGAGACAGTCCCCATATCCCCGAGGGTGATCTTAGGGACAAATAAGAAGTCCGGGAATATTTAACGGAAATCCAAGTTTAATAGCAAGTAGTCTGAGGATATTTAACGGGTATCCAGGACGTGCCCTTGCCAATTACCGAGGCATAATTGGCAGCTCACTGTCTGGAAGAATCGATTAAGCATCAGACGTCTAGCTTAAATCACTGGGGATGCCCAGGAATAGTATATAGATGGCGTATGATTATAAGAATAAACACGACAGTGCAGATAAGAATAAGAATAAGCACGACAGTGTGGATAAGAATAAGAAATGGTAAAGATTTGACAGACTATTGTATTTAAAGAAACAAACACGGAATTCCATTGGACGCTTTGCAAGAATAAAAGTAAGAATTATTCGATTAATTAAAAGTTTGAATTATTAAAAGGTCCATATGGATTCCGCGGTATTTTCATATGAATAAAGAGATATATATGTTTTGTAAGTTATTGAATATAAGAATAAGATGGGATTTAATTAAGATGTGTTTCTTTTCCATGGTATAAAACCTTTTGTCTAGTTATTGTCATTCACACTAACTTTGCTAATGAAAAATTATACATTTTCCAGGTAACGAAGAGGAAACCCACCAGTCTCAGTTTTAGAAGACTTTAGCTAATGTAAGTAGATAGTTTAGTTTAGTTTGTATTTTATGTTTCCAGCTCTGAGACAGTCTTTTTATAATATGATGTAAATAAGTTGTTTTGTGGGCCTTCGAATGTAATTAAGTGTGTTATGTGTAACATGTGAAGTAAGAAACTTTGGTTGATGTAAGAAGTTAATGAAAAAGGGTATGAAATAAGAATATGTTAATTCCGTTGTTTATGCATTTCCATATTTAAGAATTAATGGTAATTAAAATAAGAAATGCCTGAGGTGGTTAAGCTAATCACATGGCGTCTGTCATGATGACTTTGGAAATGGGTCAGGGTCGTGATATGAAACTTCCCCCACTGGACTTCTCTGTCATACTCAATCTAGTTCTTTTAAAACTTTCCCGATGTTCACACATTTCCTGTACATTCTTGCCTATCTTTCTGGTCATATCTACCAAATCAGCATAATTCCTTTCACGGAACGATGTCAATCGGGTAGCAATAGTTGGTGTCAATCCACCTCTAAATCGTTGACACTTTTCAGCATCCGTGTCCACTAACTTTGAGGCATATATGGATAGAGAAGCAAATCTAGCCTTGTAATCCACTACTGGCATCTTTCCTTGTTTTAGATTAATGAAAGAAGCTTCCTGCTCGAATCAATAACTTTCAGGACAGTATTGGTCGTTAAAACCTTGAACAAACATGTCATGACTCTGGGCACTACTGGATCAACACCAGGCAAGGGAGCCATCCATTATCGACTCAGTGCCTCCCACCACGACAAAGCTTCACCCTTCAAATTAAAAGAGGCTAACAAGACTTTCTGTTCATCGGTTACCCCCATTACGTTAAATACCCTCTCAATACTCTTTAACCATGACTCAGTCCAACTAGGTATAGCAGTACCCCAAAACTCACTCGAAAATAACTTTCTAAACCGTTCTAGTAACCTCGTGCCTTCTCCTTCTGCAGCGGCTTGACCCACTTGTCGTTGAGCAAAAGGAGCTTGGTTTTCGCCTACCTGAGCCAAAGCTGCCATAACCCTATGCATATCACCCACTACATGTGGATGTTCCGGAGCTAGAGGTTGATTAATCTCTCCAACACCCGGTCCCGTAGACCCAGCATCCTCAGGATGTTCCATTTTCCAATCATGTTCCAACAACACAATAGATATAATAATATAGAAACAACTATTCACATATAACAAGTATTCGAAAACACACTTTCCTAACTCACAGCATACTTTAGGGTCCACTACTAAATCGACTCTAAACTCAACGCTTCCAAGAAATCATACATATTCACTTACTTGCCAAAACTTCCAACTAGAAGAAACGGTGATCAGACGTTCTTCAGGTTAAACCTCCTGGTAGTCAATAGATACACACAATATTCTTGAATTTACCACCTCCTGTAACCCTAATCTTAGGATCATTTTCAAAACCTAGGCTCTGATACCAAAAATGTCACACCCGATATCACTAGAGCTAAAATAATCAGCCTTAATGATATGGAGCACAACCAATTATCTTCAACTTTCCAAATTACAACCATTTCTTTACAAAATTCTAGACAACCAAAACACTTGCCATAAGTATTACACAATACCAAACATTCTCGTGTACTTGTTACAAACATTTTCCATTATATTGCAATTTCCTTTCTACACAAAATGTTCACAAAGACCTTTAGAACCATAAGCTTCTAATAACTATAAACTACCACGTCAGAAGTGTCATGTGGCCTGGATGTTGTAGTGGACCAATCAATTATGCTCCGCACCTGGATTTACAAGTATAAGCATAACAAGAAATCCAGGAGTTCGTTAGATATAAGAGAAACATATTGCATAACCATAAAGTACAAGCAAGAGATACATGTATGAAATAAACGTGGATCAAATAAAGTTCTTCACATTCTCTTTGTTAACTTTTGCGTTTATTATCTAATTTCAAGGCATCGCTCGCCATTCGATAATTACTCCACAGTATTGTTCTGCCACGTTGCACTTACTGGAGACCAGCTGATAGCAGCCTCATCTATCACATTTCCATTGGCATCACTCGCCGGTTGATGGACACTCCATGGTATTGTTCTGTCACATCGGGCTTACCGGAATTCAGCCGATAACGGCACCATCTAGCAAATGCATCCGCGTGCTCTAGGGTGACAACGACCAAACACGGTCATAAAGACCAGTCCTTTTTATTATCTTCACATTCCATCTTTGGATAACCATTTCTTTTCACAACGATTGGATAACCATCTTGGGTGACACTTCCGCATGAATCAGGTGATAGCACATAATGTTCAATGAGGGTGCATGAGAATGTATACAAACATGCTTTGCAACATCATTATAGGATAACACATAAACATCTCAAAGCAAGACATTATACTTGAACAATCATAATCAAGGATCACATGTAGATGCATAGCAAACAAGTTAAACCATATGTAAAAGTTGTACGTAACTGACTCACCTCTTAATTTGTCGCCCTAATCCTGCTTTTGCGGTGTCCCCGGTACCTTATTTCGTTCTCTGAAATTATTTCAACGGATCTTAGGAATATAAACATTTTCCCTAAAACTCTTACTTTACTTATTTCCTTCCATTTCCCCTCTATTTTATTTATTTCCATTTATTTCTATTTTATTTTTATTTTATTTTCAACTTTTATCCCTCACTGTCTAGAAACCCCCCAGCGTGTTCACATACCAATATATTTATATTGATGAAACAAGGAATTTATTTATTTAGTTCTATCACCTCCACATTGACGAAGTCAATAGAATCCAATGTCAAACTTGACAAAATCAAGGGACTATTACAAACAATATCACATATCATCAAAGAGTTATTAGGTTTCGCCTATTTCCGTGATAAAAGCCTATCGGCTAAACTACATGTAAGTTTCCTAGTATCTTCCCGACCCGTCGGAAGGACCCAGTCAAGCCTATATTGCGCAATGTCGTGGGTACGAATTACCTAGGGAATGAATTTCCCGAATAAGTATATAGCTAGCTCAATTAATCTCTCATGTTTTAATCAACTTAACTTTCTCATTCTTTCCATTTACCCGACATATTAAGATTAGGGCAAGCATCCTCCTAACCTATTAATTTTGACCAAAACATGAGTTTTCAAACATTTTTTCAAATATTGATTTCCAATGTCAAAACACTCATTTAACCTCATTTTCAATGTCATAAATCAACTGACCCCTCAAATTTCTTCTTTTACAAGGACATTCAAAAAAACACGGGTTTTCTCAATTTAATCATGGGGTCTTGAAATTGAAACAACAATACACTTGAAAACATGTATATGATGAGTTCATATACTCAAGAAATCGACGGGTCTTGAAGACCCACAAGTTCAAACATGAAAACATCCTCATTTCTTTAAAAAGTCTAGAGGGGGAAGAGAGAATACCAAGATTAGAGATAAGATGGATAGAAATCTCTACCTCAAATGACAGAACGTGAAACCCTAGGTGAGGTTTTGGGCCAAAGAACAATCCAAGCCCGTGGATGTATAGAGGATGTCGCGTAGATCACCGTTGGTAAAGGCCCCGAAGATCGATTCCGCGTGGATTGAGAAACGGAGAAGAGAGAAGGAGAGAGATGTATAGAGAGAGAGAGAGAGAAATCACAGGAGAGAGGGGGGAGATGGGTTTCGGCTCTGATGTTGTGTGTATTGTGTGTGTGTATGTTAGGGTTGAGAGATAAGGGAATACGTATAAGCTTCACAACAATTTCCCGAATTTGCCCTTACTAAGACACATTTCGATGTGTCAATACACATATCGAAATGTGTAACTGTAAGGATGGTTGGGTATTCGAACCAGAGAAGTGCACTGTAACGACCCGCCCTCATCCTGCACAATAGTGTCCGCTTTGGCCGCCAAGTCCCAGTAGACTTCTCAGGGGGTCACCCATCCTTGGACTAATCCAGGATGAGCACGCTTAACTGGGATGTTCCAATGGGTTTTGACGCCCGCACGGATTTAAAAGGCCTTGTGCATGGTAGGTTCATGATCTATTATTTATAGTACACACAACTTACATCCACCAAGCGATGTGGGACTTTGTCCACTGACCCGGATCTCTCCTCCGGGACTCCAGTTGACACCTATGACTAGGATGTCACAATCTCCCCCACTTGGACCACACGTCCTCGTGTGGGATCAAGATTCTCCTCCGGTCCCACATTTACGGTTGGTGCAGGCTCTGATACCATATGTAACGACTCGCCCCCATCCTGCACAATATTGTCCGCTTTGGCCGCCAAGTCCCAGTGGACTTCCCAGGGGTCACCCATCCTTAAACTAATCCAGGACGAGCACGCTTAACTGGAATGTTCCAATGGACTTTGACGCCCGCACGGATTTAAAAGACATTGTGCATGGTAGGTTCATGGTCTATTATTTATAGTACACACAACTTACATCTACCAAGCGATGTGGAACTTTGTCCACTGACCCGGATCTCCCCGCCGGGACTCCAGTTGACACCTATGACTAGGGTGTCACAGGCACATTTCGATATGTGCATATGGGGCACATATCAAAATGTGCATCAACAAGCACCAACAGAGATGTCACATTTCGATATGTGCCAAGCACATATCGAAATGTGAGAAGGGAATGGGATGCAATTCATGCATATCGAAATGAGAGAAGGGGGACACCCAGAAGACTCGTATTTCGATATGTGCTATAGGCACATATCGAAATGCAACACATATCGAAATATGAGAAGGGGTAGCAACATATTTCGGAATGTGGCATTACTGAGGTAAGGCAGAGGAGTTGGATTTTGAAATAGAAGATGGGAAGGGGATTCATTGCATTTCGAAATGCAACAGTTGGGACACCAATAGAAACTTCATATTCTAAAATATGAGGAGGGGAAGGGATTACATATTTCGATATATAAGGTTGCCCAAATGAACATGGCAATCATCCGAACGTCGACAAACATTCTCAAACGCTTCCCCGAGCATCCCAAACCTCACATGACCCAAATGAAAGCCTCGGGAAGGCCCGAATATCAATAAATCTGAGATACACCCAGAGAAATACATGGGGAAATCTATAAAAATATCCAGAAATTACGAGGAAAATGAATATGAAATTCTAGGGTGTTACAATCAGTGGCATCGTTGATTGGGTCATCCCTCATTTGGAATTTTGAGGAAGCTTTTTCCTAATTTAATAAAATATTGTTCTCAGAGTTTTTTTTTGTAAAGCTTGCGAGCTTGCAAAACATAAACGATCTTTTTATGCAACTATTAATCAGAGAAGTGCTTATCCCTTTCTGGTTATTCATACTGATGTCTGGGGGGGCTCTTCTATCACCTCGCTTAAAGGCTATCATTGGTTTGTCACTTTCATTGACTGTTATTCTCGTGTCACTTGGGTATATTTGCTTAAATCAAAAAGTGAAGTCTTTTCTTGTTTTACGTCTTTTCATGCAATGGTTCACACTCAGTTTGACACACACCTATTAAAATTCTCTGTAGTGACAACGGTACAAAGTATATAGATGGGAATTTTCAGGCTTTCCTAGATGAGCATTATTTCTTTTCCAAACGACTTGCATTGACACTCCACAACAAAATGGAGTTGTTGAACGCAAAAATCGCCAACTTGCGGAAGTGGCATGCTCTCTTGTTTACCATGAATGTTCCGAAATATTTATGAGGAGAGGCAATCTTGACTATACCATTAGTCCTCTTGATGAACATAGTATGATCAGCATGGCTCTACTTATATCCAAATCTCAACATGGCATTGAGAAATCTATCAAACCATGCTCTAGGAGATTTCTTCAATCCATAATGAGTGTTTCTCACTCTACACATCTTTCCTTCTGTTGCAAAAGAGGAAAAATCTAGTGGTATGTCCATGTAGACCTCCTCCTCTAAGTCACCATGGAGAAAAACATTTTTCACATCAAACTGTTTAAGAGGCCAATCCAAAATAGCGGCACAAGAGAGTAAGGTCCGAACGGAATTCATCTTGGTCACAGGAGCAAAGGTCTTCTCATAATCAATGTCGTATGTCTGAGTGAACCCCTTAGTAACAAGCCTTGCTTTGTATCTCTCAACAATCCCATCAGCCTAGTATTTCACAGTGAACGCCCATTTGCAACCTACTGAATTTTTTTCCTCAGGAAGAGGTGTTAGTTCCCAGGTGTCGTTCTTTTTCAGGGATGTCATCTCCTCTACCATAGCTCCTTTCCACTCATGTATTACAAGAGCTTCTTTTCAACTCTTTGGAATAGATATAGAGGCAAGGGCAGAGACAAAAGCAAGATGCGAAGAAAACAATCGAGAATATGAAATAAAGTGAGAGATGGGATGTTTGGTGGTACAAGTTCTAACTCCTTTTCTAAGAGCAGTAGAAGCATCAAGATCATCATCAACATGAGAGGAAATATTATTACCAGATGAGTCAGTCGAGGAATCAGAAACTGGAGTTGGAAATGGAGATTGGCAAGATGGGTTAGCTGTGAGACATGTATTGTGTTATAAGGTCATTAATAAATAAGAATTGAGGATTAAAATAAATTGTTGAGCTTAAGGAAATGTTTAAGAAATTTTGGGAAGCATTAAGGAACTTTGTGAAATTTTTATGGGAGTTTTTAAAGGTAATTAAGGATGAAGTTAGCAAATTATAAGGTTTTAATTAGATTATGGGGTTAAAGTGTAAGAATTAAAACTAGAAGGCAGAGAGTGTGATTTAGGAAGAAAGTTGGAATTTGAGTTCTGAGGTGTCGAAGATGGGAGTGTTGCAGCAAGACAAAGGATACAAAAATTGTATCTAAAATGATTCGTGGCGTGGAGTAAGAGAAAGAACTGATACGTGTATGGATTCTGTGTTGCTATGTAACATAAGGGTGTAAATAAATATTTCGACAATCTAACTTGAATCAAATGTTGAGCAAAAATTTACGAGTGAAGATTTGTATTTGATTATGAGGAAGAGATTCGGGTGAATCAATTCAAGAGAGAGTGAATCAAATTGTGTGAGTAAGTATTGAGGGAGGGAATTGTTCTGGAGGGAGAGAGAGGTACGTGTGAGGAAGAGAATAGGAGTTACAGAAGAATTAACAAAGAAGATGATTGAACAGTGGCTGAGAGAGAGGAAGAACCCAGTTGCAGTAAAAGCTTCCGGAATTTGTTTCATCCTATTGAGGTAAGATCAATCGAATCTAAAAATACATAAACGTTGTAAATCATTTGTAGAACATCTAGTTAAATTTTGGTAGAAATCGGTGGAGATTTGGTAGGGTAATCGATCAAAATCAAAAAAATTAGAAAACCCAAATTCTGCAGATTTTCGCATGACTAGGGGCAGGACCGGTCTGAGCACCGGGCCCTACACCGGTGCCACCGGTGGAGCCACCAGTGCATCAGCAGGTGGGCTGCTGATTTTGGCAGTGAGTTTAAAAGCATAAAATTTTGGCTCGGATCTTAATATGGAGCCTCGGGAATGTTTTTGGTCATTTATCAGTAGTTGACTAGAGGATTTAAAATGTGTTTGAATAAGTTAAGAAGTTAGAAAATGATTAAAATGAAAGATTAAGAAGTTGAGAAGCATGCATATTGTTTGTTAGTGATTCTTATATAGTTCCGTTGGGTTTATTGATAGGTGTTGAGGAGCTAGTGGATGTCTTAGAGAAATTCTGCAATCAGGTGAGTACTTTTATGATTAGTATACATTAAAGTAGTTATATATTTTTATTAGCATAAATGTGTTGAGTTTTGGAAAATGTTGTGGAAATGGAAAATCCTACGGATCACATATTTATGGAATGAGAAAAATGAAAAGGTTTTATTGTTGATTTCAAAAAGTTAAGAGAGAAATGTGTTTTGAGAGAAAGGGGTGTTGAGTAAAAGGGTATTTTTGTGAAGAGTAAATTTAAGAAGAGATTTTATAATAATAAAATGGTGTTCTTGAGGTGCTTAATAGTCATGTCATAGATCAGGTGGTCCTATGGATCATATGCACAGGTGGTGCAATCGAGATTATGGTGTTATATATATATATATAGGGCAAGGTTCAATGGACGCTCTTATTTAGACACAAAAAAAGACACGCAGCTCTTCTGCATTCCACTGCAATGATCCAAATCGTTCACGATGTTTAGATTCATAAAATAATGTACCCTGCAAAAATTCAGCTCAATCGGATATCAGTAAGAGCTTGATCCAAATAGTTTTCACAGAAAGCTTGACAGGAACTGGTGTTTTGCAAAACTGTTTAGATCAAGCTCTTACTGATATCCGATTGAGC
>NMUG010000015.1:0-35890 GCA_002855965.1 Monotropa hypopitys
ACCGAGCACCAAGGGGCTTCTCTGCCCCCAAATTCAAGAAATATGAGCTAACATCCAATGCATATGTGCATCTAGTACATTTCCGTCAATTGATGTCCCTGTATATCACAGAGGATGAACTCCTCTGCAAGGTCTTCCCCTCTAGCCTGGGAGACCTCGGGCTCATTTGGTTTGATAAGCTCCCGGAGCAATCAATCGGTTCATTCCGGGAACTATCTCAGGCCTTCTTAACCCGGTTTGTTACAAGTACAAAGCAAAAGAAAGAAGTGGACGCATTGCTCGCACTCCGGATGGGCAAGGGAGAATTTCTCCGAAAGTACGCGGCTCGGTACTGGGAGGTGTATAATGAGATAGAAGGATGCGCCTCGGGAACCACAGTCCTTTCTTTCAAAATGGGACTAGATCCCCAGAGAAGACTATTTGAAGATCTTACCCTTTGTAGCCCGGCAGATATGGATGATTTGATGTCCAGGATAGAAAAGCATTGTCGACTGGAGGAAGCAAGGTCAGAAAGGCTGAAGTCTGAGTCAACCCATATCCCTAAGTCAGGATCCGGACATAATGCTTCGAGACAGGTGAACGAGATCAAATCCAAGGAAAGGAGGGTGCCTCGGTCAGAAGAATTTCAGGCGAATGGGACGGTATTTAAAATACATATATACGAGCTTCTCCGAAAAATTGAAAAGGAGGATTTCTTTAGGCTACCATCCAAAATTATGGGGCAGCCACAGGGAAAGAACGCTTCCATGAGGTGCTCCTATCACCGGGACAGGGGACACCTCACCACCAGATGCAGGGCATTCAAGTCATTCCTGGAGGAGCAGGTACAGGCAGGGAGGCTCTGGGAGTATATTGATGAAGAGAAGACTGATGCTGGACTACCACCCCCACCAGCCCATGACGAAGAAGGTGTCGTCCGGGTCATTAATGTTATTCACGGAGCAATGGACGAAGCATCAGAGAACAAAATGAGCGAGGAGATTCGGCAGAGTCAATCCGGGAAATACGTAATGAGTATAGGCATATCAAAACAACCCAGGGCAGAGCCGACCAAAAAGTGGAAGATCACATTCACAGGAAAATACTTGGAAAGGGTCCAGCTCCCTCACAACGATGCCCTGGTAGTGAGTCTTTGCTTCGGTAAAATCTTGGTACGGAGAATCTTGATTGATCCGGGAAGTTCATCGGACGTGATGTATTACCCACTGTTCAAACAGTTGGGGATGCCCCTAGAGGATCTAGTCCCATCCGACGTACCACTAGTCGGATTAAATTCGGCTCCGGTATGGCCATTGGGAAGAGTGAACCAGCCTGTCACAGCAGGCAGCAAAACAGTTAACACCGAGTTTACAGTGGTCAATGTCCCGAGCCCCTACAATGCTATACTGGGCCGGGATTGGCTCCACCGAATGTAGGCTATTGCCTCCACTTATCTCCAAGTAGTCCGGTTCAATAGTCCTCATGGACAGGAGGACATATATGAAGACCAGATAGCATCAAATAAGTGTTACATCGCGACAGTCAAAGGCCGAACAACACCAGCCCAGGTTCACTGGGTTGAGGTACCTAACGCTCCAGTACTCGAAGACGTTGGCACGGATGCCACAGACAAAGAAGTTGAAGAATTAGTCCGTATTCCGGTAGAAGAAGCTAGTGAACGCTTCTTCCTCATCGGGCCGGCCATGCCAGAACAGAACCAAAATGACATGCTCTAGAAATTAAGAACCAATATCGATGTGTTCGCATGGACTCCCTATGAAATGCCAGGGGTAAGTCCGAATTTAATTTTTCACCGACTCAATGTTGACCCAGTATACCGACCCGTCGTACAAAAGGCTCGCCGGTCTGCAGCAACACATACTGAGGTGGTCATTGAAGAGGTGGACAAATTACTGGAAGAAAATGCAATCCGGGAGGTACAGTATCCAACCTGGTTGGCTAACACAGTAGTCGTGAAGAAGAAAAATGGGAAATTTAGGGTTTGCGTGGACTACACAAACCTTAATGATGCATGCCCGAAGGATCCCTTTCCACTGCCACGGATTGATCAACTAGTAGACGCAACAGCCAGACACGATCGACTTAACTTTATGGATGCTTACCGGGGGTATCATTAGATTGCTATGTACCCCCCCGACTCAGAGAAAATGGCATTCATATCACCCAGGGGCCTTTATTGCTATCAAGTGATGCCCTTCGGATTGAAGAATGCCAGAGCAACGTATCAGAGAATGATCACAACCATGTTCCGGGCCCACATTGGCCGGACCATGGAGGCATACATAGACGATATGGTTGTAAAGAGTAAAGTGGCCCAGGATCATCTACAAGACCTGCATCAAATCTTTGACGTATTGAAAAAACACGGGCTCAAGCTCAATGCAGAAAAATGTGCCTTCGGAGTAGGCTTCGGAAGATTCTTGGGACATCTGGTGACCAGAAGGGGCATTGAAGCGGATCCGAATCAAATTGCAGCGATCCAGAATATCCAAGCCCCCCGAACTATAAAAGAAGTACAGAAATTAACTGGAATGGCAACAACATTAAATCGATTCATCACTCGGTCGTCCGACAAATGTCGACCTTTCTTCGATCTAATTAAAAAGTCAAGCAGAAGGAGCTTCCAGTGGACTGAGAAATCTGGACAAGCTTTAGCCGAGATGAAGCAATATCTCACCGAAGCACCGCTGCTAACTGCACTAAAGCAACACGAAGATCTATTTCTCTATCTAACCGTGTCGCAACACTCGGTTAGTTCGGTCTTGGTATGGCAGGAAGGGCAGAACCATCTCCCGGTATACTACTCAAGCAAAACTCTACTTGATACTGAGACCCAGTATCTACCCTTAGAAAAATTGGCTTTGGCACTTGTCTCGGCCTCTTGGAAATTGGCCCCTTATTTTCAAACCCATACTATTACCGTCTTGATGGAGCATCCTCTAAAAACCGTGCTTCGGAAAGCAGATCTATCAAATAGGATTTTAAAATGGGTAGTGGAATTGGCAAACTTTTCCATTCGGTACCAACCCCGGACCGCCATTAAAGCATAGATACTTGCAGATTTTGTGGCAGAGTTTTCACCGAGACCAGCTGAGTAGGATCCTGTGCCACCCCGGAACATTCACTCTTATCCCGAAGCAGTTTTCGAGGAAGTACCAATCCCGAAGGCTTACTCCGGATGGGAATTGTGCGTAGATGGAGCATCAAATGTCAGAGGTTCTGGGACTGGGATTGTGATCTGGTCACCGGAAGGAATAGTTCACTAGCATGCAATCCACCTGGAGTTCTCAGCCTCCAATAACGAAGCAGAGTACGAGGCCCTACTGGCAGGGCTAAGGATGGCACTGGGTTTGAGAATAACGGATCTGATGACCTACAGCGATTCACAACTTGTGGTCAATCAAATGACCGGGGAGTATGAGGCTCGGGATGATAGAATGAGCCGATACATTCAGCAGGCCAGGGAAATGGTAGGAAAATTTGATAAATTCACCCTCCTCCAGATAGGCAGGGAGCATAATGCACACACTGACGTATTGGCCGGAATAGCTTCAGTCCACGATTCGGTGAACCCCCGGACCATCACTGTAGGAATCCTGAGGCAGCCTAACATTGACCCGGGGGAACAGAGGGAGGTCCTCAACATCAATTTGGGCCCCAACTGGATAGATCCGATCGTGGCCTTCTTAAAGGATGATATCCTCCTGGTGGACAAAAGGCTTGCTCATCAAATTGAACACAAGGCATCACGCTACTGGCTTTCCCCGGATCACAAGCTGTACAAACGGTCGTTTACTGGACCATACCTGTTCTGCGTTCACCCAAGCCTGGTTTCAACCGTCTTAAATGAAATCCACGTCGGCAGCTGTGAATGTCATTCTGGAGGAAGATCCTCGGCTCACCGAGCCATTTCGCAAGGGTACTACTGGCCAACCATGCATTCGGATGCCAGGGATTTGGTCCGGAAATGCGATATTTGTCAGAGGTTTCCCCCGGTCATCAAGCAGTCGGCAGTTGACTTGCAACCTCTCACCAGCCCGTGGCCTTTCGCCCAATGGGGACTTGATGTTGTGAGAAAACTTTCCGTCGCACCCGAAGGATTTAAGTTCCTCAACACGGCTACGGACTACTTGACAAAATAGGTAGAAGCAGAGCCACTCGTAACCATCGACGAAACAGATGTCAAGCGCTTTGTCTGGAGAAATATTGTAACCAGATTCGGTGTCCCGTACGCTTTTGTGTCGGACAACGGAGCACAATTCGTAGGGAATCTATTCACCGACTTTTGCGCAGAATACGAAATCAGGTTTTTCAACTCCACACCCTGCTACCCCCAGAGCAACATGCAGACTGAAGCATCCAAAAAAACTGTTCAGTCCGGCATAAAGAAAAGACTAATGGCAGCAATAGGAAAATGGGCCGAGCAATTGTACCACGTCCTGTGGGCTTATCGGACCACCCCAAGAAGACCAACCGGACAAACTCCCTTTTCACTCGCATTTGGAATGGTAGCTGTCATACCTTTGGAAGCTGGCCTACCCACCATTCGGACCGAATGCTTCAATCCGGAGCAAAATGACCAGGCCATAGCAAAAAACCTGGATCTGGCAGAGGAAAGACGAGATAGTGCCCGGATTAAACTTGCGGCCTACCAACAGGGGATGGCACAAACTTACAACCGAACAGTCCGGGTATGAACGTTCAAGCCGGATGACCTGGTCTTACAGAGAGCTGTGGGGGCAAACAAAAAACAGAAGCTCGGACCAAATTGGGAGGGTCCATACCGCGTCACAGATATCATCAGCCCGGGTTCATACCGACTTGAAGATCTTTCTGACAGAAAAATTCCAAGACCTTGGAATGCAAAAAATCTTAGGATGTATTACCATTAATAGGGCTAGATGCCCCGGCCCATTGGCAGCACATTATTGTTTCTTTATTTGTTGTACGAAGGCAATCGCCATATCCCAAATTTGAAGAAAAATTTCAAAAATTTTTATTTTTAACTTTCAAGCGTTGTGGTACGGATGGACAGCAGAGGGATTATGCCCCGACCAAATTTTTGGCAGTATTTTTAAACGATCCGAATGGACAGCAAAGGGTTTGCCCCGACCATTATTTTGGCAGCACGAGGTCCAGATGAAAATTCGGAGCAATTTGAATAGTCCGGAGCATATCACTCTCCGCCCATATTCAAATGGGGGCACATACACCAGGGCAAAGCATAAACGTGTGAGAAATACAGGAAAAAATTAAGAAACCATTTTCATACCCACCACAAAAAAAACTTACAAAATCCACAGTTACCCAGTTTTTACATATGAAACAAACAGGACTACAAGAAATTTCAAAAAACCTCTTGGCATCTACGACGCACTGCATCGGCTATAATATTAGTTTTCGGCAGGAGGATCTGCCACCACGGTAGTCGAAGTCACAGGAGCAAAAGGCGCACAGAGTTGAGAATCTTCCGAAACAAGCGCAACATCCAGCCCTTGCAGGTAGCCCTTCCGAATGGCCATTTCAACCTTCTTCTGATATTCGTCCCCTGCATGCGCAAATCCAGCGTCATACCACGTAGCATCTGCATCCTCCAGCTCCCCTTTATGCCTCTCTGCATCATCAGTCCGGGCCTTCTTCTCCGCCTCAAGAGCCTCCAGGACATCCGTATGGGCCTTCTTCTCGGCCTCCAGTGCTTTCTCCGCCTCGCTCGTGTCCCGTTTGGCATCTCTTAGCTTTTCCTGGAGCACGGTCTTCTCAGCCAGCCCGGATTTCACCGCCTCCTCAGCTTGCTTCTGGAGCCCTATCTCTTTTGCCAGGGCAGCCTCCCGGGACACTGATTTTGACCAGGCCGCATAAGTGCTTTGAATCCCCTGCAAAATCCGAGGCAAATGAGTTAAAATGATTCCATGCAAGAGTTGTGCCAAATGGAAATTGTACCTGGAACATTGCCATCAGTCTGGCTGAAAAGAGCTCGTCCTAAGTCTTGGGAAGATGCTCTTCATCTCGGGGGAGCATTACAGCCCGGGCCAAGGCTGGGGCTACTCCAGGGGTGACAACCGAATCGTGATTGGTAACGATCCGGTCGTTAAAGCTAAAGGTCGGGCGCCATAGTTGTGATACCTGCATCTAATTATGTAATTATTATGAATTAATTAGAAAAATTAGAAGGAATTTAAGGTTTAATTAGATTAAAAATTTAATTGCAAATTAAAAAAAAGAACTAAAACGTGTATGCATGAAATGTGTCATTAAATGTGTATGGATACATTAAAGAGTGCATGAAATGTTGCACCTTTATCAAACACGTATGCATTTAAACAAAAAAAAACAAATATATGTAACACAAACCCACCAGCTTCTTGGGTAAGAACAAAAGATAGAAAAAAATCAACATGTGGCATGAGTGATTCACTGAGTATAATACGTGGCCTATTAGCATGTGCTTTAGAAGTTAAAAAAATAGAGTTGCATGGATAGCTTCAGTGAACAAAAATCTATACAACAGTTGGTTAAACATTTCGAGAGAGAGATTCCTCCACAGTGAGAGAGAAGCTTCATCGTGAGAGAGATAGAGATAGAGATAGAGATAGAGAGAGATTGTGGAAGAATAGAAGGAAGAACAACCCACAAACAACCCAGATCGGTCCAATTCTGGCCAAAATTCAAGCCATTTAAAGGTAATTTGATTTTGTTTTTCTGTAAATTTAGTTTACAATCATTATAGAGGTATGTTAGAGTTGATTGCATGATTAAAAATCAGTGAAATCGGAAAGAAAATACATTAAAAAGAGAACCAAAATTAAGTTTTAGAAACCCAGATTTTTGGCCAGAAATTTGTCAACTTTCGGAGGAGAAAAATATTTATGAAATCTAATTATTTTTCAAAGAAAACTATGGGGTTGTGTTTGTTAGTGTCTTAGGTAGCTACACACAAAAAATTATGATTTTAGGATGAACGGTTTGGGAGAAATTCGGGATTAAACACAAGGTGGTTCTGTAAATCGCTGTTCAGAATTCTTTTGGGAAAACATGAATAAAATATTGTTAAATCGAATATTTTTGTGAAATAAATTATGTGGTTGCGTTGGTAATTGTCTTAGGAGTCTACATATAAAACATTAAGCGATTTAGATTAGTCGTTTAGTCGAAATTTGCATTTAAACGGGACCCTATCTGTTCAGAAAAAACAGAGAATGCTCACTGTTTTTCAGGCTGTTTTCAGGGACATTTTGGGCAGTTTTCGGGGATGTTCACGGGTTGAGTTCGTGGCTGAGATTGTGGTGATGTTGGTGGCTGTTTTGTTAGTATTTCGGAATGTCGTAAGGTGGTCGAGCGATCGTATTTTTGGGCAAACAAAATCAATAAATCACTTTGATATAGAATTTGTGTGATAAATAAAAATAGTTGATGGTTTTAGAAATTAAAATATGGAGATTTAATTTAGAATTAAAATAACAAAATTTATAATAGAGTAGCGAGTTGTTAGAATTTAAGAATTTAAAAGAGAATAATTAAATAAAAGAGATATTATTAATAAAATGGAAAGAAGATAATAATTGATATAATAAAAGAAGGAGGTATTAATAGAGAGCATATGCATGTACGATATTGATTAGCGGTATTCTTATTTTTGCGCATTTATGATTGTTAGGTGAAGAGCCATTGTCGTTCTCAGCGCAGCGTCAGTGCTAACAGTTTCTTTAGAAAGGATCTTCAGCTTAGCAAGTCTTTGGTGTCAGGTGAGTACTCGTTGAATTTCATAAATTAGAGCCATTTTAACTTATTCTATATAAGTATAAAATGTGTGATTTTAAAAGGTGATTTGGGTGTTGTGGAAAGATCTAGGGATCACAGATTTTGAGAAAAATATTTTTGGTGAGTTATGGTTTTGGAGTAAATAAAAGAAAGGTGATTTAAAAAGGGTGAAATGAGATTTTATGGAGTAAAATTAAAGTTTGGTGTATGTAAAAGGGGTTTGTTTGATAAAAGAAAGATATTATAAATTATATTTAAATAGTGTGTGTGGTGAACTTAAATAGCCTTGTTATGGAACGGGTGGTTCCATGGATCATATGTATGAGGTGCGTACAGCCGGGTTCTCACGGTTAAATGAGACGTTACAGGTGTTTCTTATCCTTACCACTGGGGCTAGAGTAGTGGCCCCTGGATCATTTCTTATGCCTATCCAAGAATGTACCCAGGGTATCAGATCTGACTTAAACGGGTGGTCACCGGACTTAATGACCCTTGGCTATTATGGCTCACAGGTGTGGTGTGGTGTGGTGTGTGTGTGTGTGTGTTCAGGTGTGGTGTGTGTTCAGGTGTGGTATGGTGTGTGTGTGTGTGTGTGCGTTCAGGTGTGGTGTGTGTGTGTGTTCTGGTGTGGTGTGGTGTGTTTTCTGGTGAGGTGACTCAATACTTGCTGTTTTTCACACTTGTTTCTGGTGTTGTGTGAGTTGAGTGTTTAAAAGAGTTAAAATATAAAAGTGTGTTTTTAAAAAGAAGTGAGCATTAAAATGAGTGTTTTTATAAAAAGGAGTATTTTTGAAAAGGTGTGTGTTTGTGTGGGTGCGTATTTTGAAAGATAAAGGTGATCCGTAGTTATTTTACTCCCTCTACCTTATGTTTTTCATATGAGTATTCACCAGCTTTCCCTAGCTGACCCTCTCTTTTTCCTTCCAGGTGATCGGTGTTTCAGTTCAGTTAGTGTCCACCAGTCCAGCAGTTGAGCAGTTGAGATACAGGAGTAGTTGGTGTGAGGAGTTGGTGTTTCAGTAAATCGTTAAGGTATATTTTAATGTATTTTGAGAGTTTTCTATTTATTTAAGTCTGCATCATTTTTAGTATGAGTAGCAGATGTTGGATGTGTGAGTTTAGGAGAGGTGTTCAGTTTCTTTTCAGTTCAGCTGTTTCTTTTCAGTTCTTGTTGAGTGTGGTGTTTAGAATTAGCGATGGTTGATTGCCACGTGTCCGTCGCTGGATGGCTGCCTCTATGGTCGTCCGGGATGGGGCGTGACAACGGTGGAGGGGCTGAGGAGCTATCCTCCCCCAGCAATTGCTCCAGGACTTCATCAAATTAGTCATGGGTGTCCATCTCGAATTCCAGTCTTTTTCGCTTGCTGCCAGAAGCCAAGCCAGTGGCGTCCGGAGGAACATTATGAGCCTGTGAGGATGACTCGACGGCATGGGGGGGGTAGAGGAGAGTTCAGAACTACACTCAGAGCAGGAGGATGGGCAGCTCGAGGAGGTTCCGAGCTTGGTTCGCCCTTCTCTTAAACATCAGGGGAGTCTCGGGGGTTTCAGATTCTGTCTGTTCCGAACTATCTAAATTCACTACAGTCCGGGAGGTAATCTGGACGGCAGGAGAAGCAGGCAGAGAGGGCATTACTTGAACCGGGGGATGGGCCCTTGGCACCCTACGCTTGATGTACGAGTGGTACGTGGGTTGATACCCCAACAAAGTATGAACATCCCGGGTGGAGAGGGGAAGCTCGAATAATCTCCGGATCCGGTCTTCAGCCGCCTGATTCTTGAACCGGGACACCATTCGGGCAACTGCAAAAAAATTATCACGGTTACGAAAATCAAAGGGAGAAGCTTAAAGGAATGAGAAGTCAAAGATTACCGAGACTTCCGACTTGCCAGGGGACGGGGTACCTATCATTGTTAAAGTCTCCCCGGACCACCACGAACTCATTGGCCCAGGGATCAGAATCCGGGAGACGGTTCACTACCTACCCATAACCCTTCCGGGTCACCGGGAAATACCGTTGGGAAGATTTGTTCTCGTTGATGGAGTAAAACCCAAAAAATTCGGCCACATTGATGTTAAGGTTGAACTGACGGTTCAGTTCAACAAGGGAGAGCACGATCCGGTAAAAGTTTACCGTAAATTGTAGAGTGGTCAGTCCAAGGGTGTTTAAAATTTTTGCAACAAGTCCGGTTATTGGAAACCTTAAGCCCCCCCTCAATTATGGCCATTAAGGGGACAAAGATTTGTCCCCGACGGCTCGACATTCGGAGCACCTTGGGCATTCAAGCCTACCAGCTCAATCTCCTCCGGAATTGTCCTAGGTTCTGGTTATTCGCAAAATAAGCAACGAAGGCGTTGAGTCCGTACGGATCCACATTAGCCACGTTTGCTTCGACACCACCACCCCAGTTCCCCGACATAATACCTGACCAAAGAAAAAATAAAATGTGTCGGATCAATTGGTTCGGGAAAAGGGGAACTTCCAGGCGTACTTTAGCAGTGCTACAGTGCCATGGGCTGTGCTACCGTGCGCGGAAATTCTCAAGGAATGGGAAATGGGGCTGAATACGTCGCAAACACAAGAAAAGAAGAGAAGGGGATAAGAGAACGATCCTAACCTGATGATTCAAATGGTTCGACACCCTGAATCTGCTCAAAACTCACGATCAGGCACTGGGTTGCAGCGGCGAAGGCTCTGGGTAGCGAAAGAGATAGCAGGAGGGGGTCTCTTCGTTTATATAGGTGGGAAGGATGGCGGTTCATATCCAAAATGGATGGGCACGTAATAAGCGTACCCAGAGTTTTCCACCACGACGTAAATTTCGTGTCATTGCTCGCCGTCCTGACTCTATTCCGGACTTTATGCAGGCAAGAGTCACCGGATGATGACACATGACAAGAAGTTTCTAGAAGGATCTACATAGCCATTGGATCCAGACACGTGCTAACAGTCCGGACAATCTGGACTGATCTTGAGACGGATAACTAGGACACGGCCTTAGTGGCAGGATGCTCCCGAACCATTTGGTCAGCAAGGGGTCGAAAGACGGACTGGTTTGGTTACTACCGGGGTCTGTAGACTCAATACTTTCAGTCCGGATGGACCGAAAGTATTGAGGGGCTATTGTGGTAACGAATCAAATGTGGTCACTGGGCCAGGTATTTCGGAGCTAGCCCGTTGGGGGCAGGCCCATTGGGTCTGGAACAGGTTGGCCGGACCAACCGAAGGGCCATTGTCCCAGCATTATGCTAGAAGGAGTGTCACGGGTTGACACAACTAGCTGACCCGTACACCGACCTTTATGTTCAGGACACGACAGGGTCACCCCGACCCAGCAATACTACCGGATGGCAGATATATATCCAGACTACTGCTAGCAAGCATATGACATGGTACGACCAGGTCATTTATGGCCCACCAGGGTTTTACCGGGTCAATGCTATAACCTGATGCATCTTGGATAACCCAATATAGAAATCTGGGTAAATCCCGGATATTGCGGCGGAATATCCGGGACAGTTACCGTAAATCACGCCGGACTAAGGGCGCTACGAGCAGATTATAAATATCAGACATTGCAGAACGGGTAAGGGGTTACTCACTCTGCTTTTTAAGAACTACTACTCTGCAAAATTATCTACAAAAAGCACTCATCTGACTTAGGCATCAGAGAGCCTTTCTAGCATCCGACTCCGGGCAGTTCTACTCTTTCTTTGCTTGCAGGAGTCATCAAGTGGTTATTCGGACTTGGATCTCAGGGAATCAATCTGGTTCACGTGTCCATGAACCAACAGAACAGATGATGCCTCCGGCCATAAGAGAAGTCATTTTAGAGGTCATGACTCCCCTCCCCCTAGGGACCTCAGGGACCACCTCAACTACCGATGGAGTCAGATGGCCCCAAGCCCTGAAAAGAGGGCTGTCCAGCAGAAGGTGTCTGTTGATGCTAGGCTCCGACATCCCAGTCTCTCTCCCTTCATTCCGGATATCGAATTGGCAAATCTTCCACCAAGATTCAATCTGCCAAAGTTTACTAAATACAATCCAAAGACGGATGCCTATACCCATCTGATACACTTCAGGCAGATCATTTCCCTCTATACTACCGACGACGCCATCATGTGTAAGGTGTTCCCCACTAGCCTTGGCACTCTAGGCTCCTTGTGGTTCAACAAGCTCCCTTCACATAACATTTCATGCTACCGGGAACTTGAGCGAGCTTTTATGGCCCAGTTTGTCACCAATAGTAAACAAACAAAGCAGGTCGATGCCCTAATTGGTCTCAAGAAGCGTCTGAATGAGAGTCTCCGGTAGTATGCTGAGAGGTACTGGGAACTCTTTAACGAAATCTAGGTATGCGACCAGATGGTGGCTGCCTCTTCCTTCAGGAATGGCCTAGATAGCACTAGCCGGATCTTTGCTGATCTAACTCTCCACCCATCTGAGGACATGGATGACCTCATACTCCGGGTGGAGAAATTCTACCAATTAGAGGATTTTCTTGTTGAACGGGCATCTTAGTGCCCGGAGCAGCGTTTGCAAACTATGCTACCGGCTGGAGGCCGAAGACAGGTAAACACTATGAAGATAGGAAGAAGGAAGGGCCCCAAAGCTCCAAAACTTCATGAGTTTACCGTCGAGATCACCGTGTTCATCGAGCCCATTTATGCGGTGTTGAAGCATATTGAGAATCAACCCTTCTTTGCCTGGCCGGATCATAAGCTCGGGACGGCCAAAAAAACGAAGGATAAAAGGATCTATTGCACTTATCATAAGGAGCAAGGACATTTTACGACCGGATGCAAACCCTTCAAGTCCTACTTGGAGCTTCTAGTGCAACAGGGCCACTTAGCCCAGTGGGTCGACAGTCAGAGAACTCAGCAGCTGGCGCAAAAGGCCAGACATCCTGCCCTACCAAAGGAAAATGTACCAATGATTAGTTTCATCTACGGACCCCTCAACAAGGAGGTTGTCGCTCGCCTCCAGACAGAGATTGACTAGGTAACTGCTGCAAAGCAAGTGTTCACGGTTGGCTCCTCCCTTAAGCATAAGTCTCCTGCCAAGCGGTCGGGATGGTCCATTACCTTCATAGAGAAGGACCTCGAGTGAGTCCAGCTTCCACATAACGACGCCTTGGTCGTTACTCTGGGCGTCGGACCGGCCAACGTTCGGCGCATTCTCATCGACCAAGGAAGCTCTGCTGAGGTAATGTACTTTTCCTTATTTCAAGCCCTCAACCTTTCTGCTGATGATTTGCAGCCTGCCAACGTCCCACTTATCGGATTCAACGGAGCTCCAGTTTGGCCGCTCGGCAGAATCACCCTCCCTGTCCCGGTAGGGTCCAAAACAGTCGACATGGAATTCATTGTAGTCGACGTTCCGAGCCCCTACAATGTCATCCTTGTCCAGAACTAGATCCACTCTATGCAAGCAATTGCCTCAACCTACCACCAAGTCGTCCGGTTCATTGGTGCCTCCGGACGGCAAGAGGATATCTTTGGCGACCAGGCGGCGTCAAAACAATGCTATATATCAGCCGTCCCGGAGAACAATAAAATGAAGCAGGTTCAATGGGTGAAAGTTTCCAACGCTCCGGTTTTAGAAGATGTAAACGCTCCGGCAGCTGATAAAGCAGTTGAAGAGCTCATCACAGTGCCGATCAATGAAGACGACAGTCGGTCATTTCTAATCGTATCGTCCCTCTCTCCAGCGGACCAAAAGAGGTATGTAAAATTTTTAAAGGACAACATCGAGGTCTTCGCCTGGACTCCATACGAGATGCCCGGAGTGGATCCTTCATTCATCTATCATCAGCTGAACGTTGACCCCTCCTGGCACCCCATCGTCCAAAGACCCCGACGGTCCTCTCCGGCACATACCCAAGCGGTCGTGGAGGAAGTGGACCGACTGTTGGAAGCAAATGCCATACGGGAAGTCCAGTATCCCACCTGGTTGGCAAACACAATGGTCGTCAAGAAAAAGTCCGGAAAATGACGGGTCTGTGTGGACTACACTAACCTTAATGATGCCTGCCCGAAGGACTGCTTCCCTTTGGACTGGATCGATCAGCTGGTCGACGCCACCGCCGGACATCAGCGACTCAGTTTCATGGATGCCTACAGGGGCTATTACCAGATTTCAATAGTCAAGGATGACATGGAAAAAATAGCCTTCATCACTCCCAAGGGAGTGTACTGCTACAAAGTCATGCCCTTCGGCCTAAAGAATGCCAGAGCCACCTATCAACAGATGATCTCTTGAATGTTCTCCCGTCAGATCAGGGACACGATGGAGACTTATATTGATGACATGGTCGTCAAAAGCAAATGGGCAACCGACCACATCCAACATCTCACGAAGGTCTTTGAAATCCTGAAGAAGCATGGGCTCCGCCTTAATGCCGAAAAGTGTGCCTTCGGTGTGGGCTCTAGCAAGTTCCTCAACTATCTTGTCACCAGTCGTGGAATAGAAGTGGATCCCTCCCAAGTTGCCGCGGTAACCAATCTCAGGCCTCTGTCCACCATCAAAGAAGTACATCGGCTGACCGGTATGGCGGCGGCCCTCAACAGATTTATCAGTCGGTCGTCTAACCTCTACCGTCCATTCTTCCAAGCCATCAAGACCAGTCGTCGCAGTTACAAATGGACGAAAGAGTGTGACCAAGCACTCCAGCATCTCAAAAAGTACATCTCCAGCCCTCTGGTGTTGGTCACGCCGAAGGATTTGGAGCCTCTCATCTTGTATTTGGTCGTCTGCCAGCACACCGTCAGCTCTGTTCTTTGCTGAGCTGAGGGAACGGACCAACAGCCGGTCTACTATACCAGCAAAACTCTCCTTCCTGTCGAAACTAGGTACTTACCACTTGAAAAACTTATTCTTGACTTGGTTTCTTCTTCCAGGAAATTGCTGCCCTACTTCCAGCAGCACACCATCACGGTGTTGACGGAGCACCCCCTAAAAGCAGTCCTCCAGAAGGCTGACCTATTCAACTGGATCTCAAAATGGACAGTCGAACTGGTTAACTTTTATATCAAATATCAACCCAGGACGGCCATCAAAGCCCAGGTGTTGGCCGAATTCATTTCAGAATTCTCTCCGGGGGTCATCCCCCAAGACGCGCTGACTGAGTCTCTGACCAATACCACAGATCTGCAGGCAGCTTCTTCGTCTGCTGCTCTGCCTCCACGATGATCTAGAACATGTGCCCAGCATCCGGCTGAACAGTGGAGACTATTTCACGGAGACACTTGGAGACTGCATATTGACAGTACTTCAAACAGTAGGGGCTCCAGCACCGATATTGTTCTTGTTTCCCCGGGGGGATTGTTCACGAAAGTGCACTATCAATCGAGTATCCGGCCTCCAACAATAAGGCAGAATATGAAGCTCTAATCTCCAGTCTTCGCCTTGCTATTGGCATTGGTGTTGAGGATATCGCCATCTAACTCCCAATTGGTCGTCAACCAATTGACCGGAGAGTATAGTGCGAGGGACGACCGAATGTGCAAATACCTCAGCTCCACCATTTAAGAAATGAAGAAGTTCAAAACATTCAAGATAAAACAGATCTCGAGGGAGCACAATTCCCATGCCAACACTCTCGCAAAACTGGCCTCTGTCTGTACACTATTCGACCATCAGTTAATCTCTTTTGGTGCCATCTCACAGCCAAGCTACGAGCCTTCGGTCATGGAGGTAAATCATATTACTGACGAACCTAGCTGGATAGATGAAGTATTGGCCTTCCTCAAATCAGATACTTTACTAGAGGATCATCGAGAGGCCCATCATATCCGTTGCAAAGTAGCAAACTTTTGGTTGTCTTCAACAGAGGCCCTCTACCGACGGTCTAGGACCGGCCCCTATCTGCTGCTCTCTCCATCCTGCTCAAGTCCTAGTTGTTCTTGAAGAGCTACACTCCGGCAGTGGGGGATGTCACTCCGATGGACAATCCTTAGCCCACCGAGAAATCACCCAAGGGTACTGGTGGCCAAATATGCGAAAGGATGCTGAAGGCTACGTCAAGATATGCCATAAGTGCTAGTTGTTTTCTTTGGAAATCCACTGTCCGGTCGATGACTTGCAGCTAGTGACCAGCCCGTAGCCGTTCACCCAGTGGGGTATCGACATTGTCGGCAAGCTCCCAACTACTCCGGGCGGATATATATTCCTCATCACGGCAATAGACTACTTCACCAAATGGGTTGAGGCCGAACCACTGGTCACCATCACTGTTGCCGACGTTAAACGGTTCATTTGGAAGAATGTCATCTCTAGATTCGGCGTGCCCTATGCCATAGTGTCGGACAATGGCACTCAGTTCGTCGGCAATCTTGTCTCTAATACATGTGAAAAGCTCGGTATCAGGTTCTTCATCTCCACCCTCTACTATCCTCAATGCAACGGTCAGACCGAAGCTTCTAACAAGACCATTTCAGCTGGTCTCAAGAGAAGGCTGGAGTCGAAGAGGTGGAAATGGGAAGAAGAGCTCTCACATGTACTTTGGGCCTACCGGACCACTCCACGGCAATCAACCAGCCAGACACCCTATTCTATGGCCTTCGGTGTAGAGGTTGTCATCCCAATACAGACTGGATTCCCAACCATCCGGATACAGCACTTCGACCAACCAACAAACGATTCAACCCTGGATGCCGACTTGGACCTTGCAGAAGAAAAGAAGGAGTCCGCCAGAATCAAACTGGCCTCGTATCAATAAGAAGTAGCCAATGACTTCAATAAAAATGTGTGTGTCTGAATATTCAAACCAGACAAGTTAGTGCTCCGGAAGGTGGTCCTGAAAAGCAAGAAGCAGAAGCTCATGCCAAATTGGGAAGGTCCATTTAGAGCCACAAAGATCGCCGGCAAAGGAGCCTACAAACTGGAAGAAATGGATGGCACGTCTGTCGGCAAGCCATGGAATGCCCTAAACCTTAGAAAATATTACCACTAATTTGTATAAAAAATATTGAAATTTTAATAAAATTTTTGGTTTTTCAAATCTGGTCCGGTGCATTCCATCAATCGGCAATTCCATACTTCCAGTCGGTTCTCCACCCATTGGCCAAGCCTCCAGCAGTCACCTGCCAAGCTTCTGTTGGCCAAGGGCCTTTCTTTGACCAAGCCTCCGACAGTCATCTGCCAGGCTTTGTTGGTCAAGCTCCCTTCTTTGGTCAAGCCTTCAATAGTCATCTGTACCGGCCCCCGACCAAAGAAGGATTTTCGCCACAATGGTCGAGCCTCCGGCGATCATTCGCCAGACTTCTGTCGGTCCTGGCACAATACCCTCATGGGTTTGCCTCTCGATCGAGCATTCAGTAGTCGTCTAAACTAGCCTCCGGTCAAGGATTTCCGCCACAATGGCCGAGCCTCCGACGCTTATCTGCCGGGCTTCTGTCGGTCCTAGTACAATACCCTCGTGGGTTCGCCCCTTGACCGAGCCTTCAGTAGTCGTCTGCACCGGCCTATGGTCAAGGATTTTTGCTACAATGGCCGAGCTTCCGGCAGTCATTCACTAGGCTTCTGTCGGTCATAGCACAATACCCTCATGGGTTTGCCCCTTGACAGAGCCTTGAGCAGTCGTCTGTACCGGCCTCCAGTCAAGAATTTTCGCCACAATAGACGAGCCTCCGACGGTCATTTGCCAGGCTTTTGTCGGTCCTGGCACAATACCCTCATGGGTTTGCCCCTTGACCAAGCCTTCAGCAGTCGTCTACACCGGCCTCCAGTCAAGGATTTTCGCCACAATGGCTGAGCCTCCGGCAGTTATCCGCCATGCTTCTGTCAGTCCTGGCACAATACCCTCATGGGTTCGCCCTTCCTGACCAAGCCACCAGCAGTCATCTGCCAAGGCTTCTATTGGCCAGGATAAAGCAATCAGAGACCAGGCTACCGGCAGTCATCTGCCAGGCTTCTACTGGTCTCACTCTACTGGATAAGGCCTCCGGAATATGCTAAGTGGACTGGTAAACCCCTTAATATGACCGGATAACAACTCTTGTGAAATTTAGTAACAAGTTCAGCAAAAAAAGGAGCATTCATTCATTCATTCATTTAAAAGAAGGTAGCATCCGAATGATAGCAATAAAGATTTTTTAAAAACAAACCAAAAGAAAAAGTAGAACAGGGGAAGCCTTCACCCCTATGCCAAGGGGTGTTCCTCCTCTCCGGCTTCTTCTTCTTCCTCTTCTTCTTCTTCTTCTTCTTCCTTGCCGCCCTCCTCCTCCTCCTCCGGGAAGGTGTCTTCAACTGGATTTAGCTGCACCTCTACCTCCTCGACGTACCTCCAGGTGGAATGACCCTCAGTGACGCCTACTTTCTGCAGTGCTAGGTCATATCCGTCTCGGTGGCTCTTCGTGTAGCCAAGGGTATAGCTGTTCTTGTGATGTTCAAGCACTTGGTCCCAACACTACTTCCCAAAGGACTCGCGGGTGTCTTTCAGGTCTTGTACGTAGCTAGCCTGGTTGGTCGCCTTGGCTGTATCTTCTGTTTTTTACTTCTCCAACGCCAACTTCTTCTTATATAAATGCCTCTCATGCTGAAGCGTCTTGTCCATGTCATGATTTTTCTTTTTCTCTTTCTCATTCTCCAGTCATAGGCCGACAAGATCAGCCTCTAGAGCAGCAATCCGGGCCTCATACTTGGGCTTGTCTCCGAAAATTTAGGGGACCTTGGGGAAGCTGGTAGAGAAGCAGACAAGGCACTACAACAAATTCAAACAATCAGCAAATGATAAACCATAATTCATCCGAGCAGCAATGAAGGGGTTCAGACAAGAGGCCGGAGCATTACCTCAACTATTAAAGAAAAGCCATAATTCATCCGAGCAGTAAGTGTCTCCAGCAGAACGGCCCTGTTCCTTGGAGACTCCAGAAGATGAGCAAAGCTAAGCCCCAACTCAGAATTTGCAACCACGTAGTCAGCAGCCATGAGGGGGCTACCATCCTTGCGAGTCGCCTGTGGCTGCCACAGTTCCTCTGGATCAACAAACGGTCGCTTCCCACGGTCTCCGGCAGAAAGCAAAGAAGCCCTCCCTTGGGGCTGTCGGGCCTGTCCCTCAGGAAGCCTCTCCCTCATCTCTTGGCCTCCGGGAGCAGCAAGCAGAGTCCGGGAGCCATCTCTATCACTAGCCGGAGTTGTGGCCCCCGGAGTTGGGGGAACTTGAACATGCACATTTTTGGATGAGGAGGCCCCTCCTTTCTTGAAGCCCCTCTTTCTCTTCCTGATGAAATCACCCTTGAGGGGGGCCACCTTTGCTTTAAATCCCTCTCTGATCGTCATCTTAGAGGCTTTGGGCAGCTTAGCAGCAGTTTGGCACACTGTTCTTTTTATCTTGTCCTCCAGGTAGGACAGATAGGTCGGCTAGTATTCAAGTAGCCGGGGAACGTCCCTTTCAGGAAAAGCTCGGTGTGTAATAATGTGACTATTGTCGGCCTGCTTCTTCAGCCGAAGAGTTACTTTTGTATGGGCTACAAAACAGAAAGCATAATCAGTTGGCAGAAAATAACATGTCAATTGAAAGCATGAAGACACAACAGGAGACTTACCGGGCGACCCCTTCTCGGTCGGTATGGACTGACTTCCATCAGCGAGGCTATTATAGCCTTCGGACACAACCACAAAGATGTCTGCCCATTTCTCAGAGTTCGACAGACGGGTAAAAAGGTCTCCGGATCCCACCCGGACATTCAAAAAATAGCGCTCGGACTTCTTATTTTGGGAAAGTGTAAAAATGGCAAAAAGATAAGGAACAATGAAGACAAGACCCTGGGTCCGACATAACTTTCTAATGCAGTCGGCAACCCTATACGTATTTACAGTCAGTTGGGATGGGGAAAGCTCATACTTTTGCAGAAGATCCCTCATAAAATCATCTATAGGTAGCTGAAGGCCCCCTTCGGTGATAGCCATGAGGGGGATGGCTACGCGATCATCGGCATACGGCACCTCTGCCAGTTCATAAAGTAACTCCATCACAACATCATCAGGGATGGAATACTTATTCCTGAAGTTATTCGGAAGAAAAACACCATACTTGGAATACTGCAGGTAAGGGCGGGCTTGCCTGTCGGACGACCCAGTTGCCTCTTCTACCTCATCGACAGCCTCTTCAGCCTCCATAGAAGCAGGCGGGTGATGAGTGTTCAATGGGCTTGCCGATTCAGCGACACTGCCAACAACCTCAGTCCTAGTCTCGGAAGATGACGACGACTCTATGTCAGTCCGGACATTAGAACCCATCTCCAAGTTAGAGCCCATCTTTACATCAGAAATTGATCGTGTGTCGTCGGAGTCCAACATCTTCTGCTCACGTCTTGCCGGACAATCAAAACGAAAGTTAGAGGGCGATAAATACCCATATATGGGGCTCGCACTGACTCTACTTACCCTCTGCCAATAGGGCTCATAACCTAGTCGGTGAGAGGGATGACAGTCCGATAGACAGGCAGTCAGACCAGCGAATCTCCCACCGATTAGGCAGGAGAGCATTCTAAGCAAAGGAAAATGCAAACTAATAAGGTCCGGAACAATACTTGAAGGAAAAGAAGGAGAAAGACTGGGGAGCTCGGAGAAATCCGGAGGCTAGCAGCTAGATAAAAGGCAGTCGGAAGCAAGGGAGTCGGAGAGCAGTAATTGCGAGTAAAGACTCTACCTACCACTGCCCGTATTTATAGAGGAGGAAAGGAGGACAGCTGCCTCGTACGATCCATGAGGCGGCAGTTCCGACTAATCAGCGACATGTGCGGATATCGAAGCGACGTCCCATCCACACGAACCGATGCCTCTAGCGAACCAAGAAGTGACATGTGGATGATTTAGAAATGGCTATTGAGAAACAATCATTACGATCCATGGATGCACTGGACAACATGCGTGCCAACAAAACACCAACTCTAAGTCTTCTCTAATAATGGAAAGCCTCCAGCAGCAGCATCCCTCATCCGACCCAATGGATCAATCAACGTTTGGCAAAACTAAATCAATCCCTTCCAATAAGTTGAAAAGAATTGAGGGGCTATTATGGTAGCCGGACCATATCTTCCTTGGGCCAGACCCTATCATCCGGATCAGTTCAATCATCTGGACCCTCTTCATATATCACGGAGCAGTCCAGGGCCATCGGCCTCACGGACCTCCGGCAAAGTACTACAGCTAAAGGGTAGAACCGACGGTACATCATTTGTCCTCCAACAACCAAAGCAGTCTCACCGGATACCCGAAGGAGCCAAGACAGGACGACCATATGGTCTCCTTCAACCTCCGGCATCTCAATCCAGACGTTATGGAAGCCTTGCGTCTCCACTCCCCATTGGGAGAAGGGACAACTTCCACCGACGAGCGGTCTCATGGCGGAGGGGTCCACCATCGGCAGCGGCAGAGAACAATAACCTCCGGTGGAGCGGTACACGGGGCGATCTAGGTAGTAGCTGACGTGGCTCGGGTCAGATTAGTATCCCATCGGAGCATTAGGACTAACATCAGCACCAAGATCCTCCTGTATGCATCACACGCCTCCGCTTCTTGGCGCCAGTCAAGTTGGGCTATAAATACCCAGTAAAGGTACAATTCCCAAAAAACGGGCTAATCTGATCTCACATTGGCTCTTTATACTTTCTCTCTCTACTTTGCTCTCCAACAATTACTGACTTAGCCATCGGAGGCCCCTCTCAGTCACTGCCGACCGGTGGGCACTCACCCTTGTATTGTAGGAGCCAAGCAGGTGCATACCCTTTCTTCTTATAGGTAACCCCCTCGGCCTTCCGAAGCTCGTCTTTCAGCCATTCGGATACAATACAGAGGATCCAAGGAGTTCTCCGGATTTCAGTCACCACAGGGGTGCTTAGCCAAAGTTGCGATACCTCCTCCTAAAGCGGTAAAAATCAGTTCTAAGACCATTGATTGTGTGTTTATCCGATATGCACAAAATAGTAGCACATATAAATTTATGGTACATCGTTCTATGGTAAATTATATACACAATAACACAATCATAGAGTCAAGGAATGCACATTTCTTTGAAGTTGTATTTCCTTGCAAGGCTATCAGTCTTGAGAATCCTATAAAATGAACTAGAAACACAAATGTCCCTGAGAGTTCAAATCATTAAGAGGATGAAAAAGTAAAGGAGCTTCGAAGAAGCAAACGAGCCAGAACTGAGAAGAGTTTTGGTCCTAACTTTCTAACATACTTGATGAAAGGTGATCCACGCACCTATAAGGAAGCCATGTACTCTCTTGATGCTCCTTTATAGAAAGAAGCAATCAAAACTGAAATTGATTTTATCTTACAGAATCATACTTGGGAATTAGTGGATCTTCCACAAGGAAGCAAGACTTTGGGTTATAAATGGATCTTTAAGATAAAGATGAAAGCTGATGGCACCATTGATAAATACAAAGTCAGATTAGTAATCAAAGGATATAGGAAACAAGAAGGCCTTGATTACTTTGATATGTATTCTCCTGTTATGAGAATAACTTCTATCCGGATGATACTTGCTATAGTAGCATTGAGAAATTTGGAAGTACATTAAATGGATGTGAAGATGGCTATCCTTAATTGAGATCTACAAGAGGAGATATATATGGAGCAACCTGAGAGTTTTTCTACTCCAGGCCAAAAAGGGAAGGTGTATAGACTTGTCAAATCCTTGTATGGATAAAAACAAGCACCAAAACAATGGCACGAGAAATTTAACAGTGTCATGCTTTCAAGTGGTTTTAGGATAAACGAATGTGACAAATGTATCTATGTTAAAGATACTAAAGATGGCTATGTCATCTTATGTCTTTATGTTGATGACATGCTTATTGTCGGAAGTACTGACAAGATGGTTAAAGCCATTAAGAACTTGTTGAACTCTAAGTTTGACATGAAGGATATGGACATGGCAGATGTGATTTTGGGTGTAAAGATTACACAAATACCAGAAGGACTCATGTTATCCCAATCATATTATGTAGATAAAATACTTGACAAATTCAATAGTTTAGATACCACTATTGCTAGAACTCCGGTGGATTTGAGTATCCGGTTATAAAAGAATATTGGGGAAGCTATGTCACAACTAGAGTATTCTCGGATAATCGGAAGTCTCATGTATCTGATGACTTGTACAAGATCGGATATAGTATACTTAGTTAGAAGACTTAGTCGCTACACGAGTAATCTGGGATCTATACATTGGAAGGATATCTACAGGGTACTACACTATTTGAGATACACCCAAGATTTTGGTCTCCACTATACTAGACATCCACCTGTAATTGAAGGATATTTGGATGCAAATTGGTTATCAGATGTGACTGATTTCAAATCTACTAGTGGATACATGTTTACTCTCGGAGGTGCAGCTGTGTCTTGGAAATCTTTCAAACAAACTTGTATTGCAAGATCTACCATGGAATTTGAGTTTATTGCTCTAGATAAAGCAACTGAGAAAGCCGAATGGCTACGACAGTTTGTAGAAGATATTCCAAGATGGGCAAAGTCTTTGTCTGCAATAACCATACATTATGACAGTCAAGCAGCCATTGGTAGGGTACAGAGCAATATGTATAATGGAAAGTCTCGACATATTAGAAGACGACATAATTCTATTAGACAACTACTCTCATAAGGTATTGTCACTATTGACTATGTAAAGTCAAAGGACAATGTTACGGATCCGCTAACCAAAGGGTTAACGAGAGAGTTAATTGAAAAAGCATCGAAAAGAATGGGTTTAAAGCCTAGAAATATAAAAGAAGTCATAATGGAAACCCCACCTAATTGACTGGAGATCCCAAGATCTAGGTTCAAAGGGACAACCAAGTCATGATTCTCTAACTGTTATCACTGTCGAGTTACAAACTCACACTCATTCCTATGATGCAAACAGTGATTGATTAAGGATAAACTGTGGAGCTTTTAATGACTTTGTCATGCGTGGGGGAAAGTATGATTATACTCATTGACAAAAGTCACCTATGCGAGTGTGAAGTGGGACCGCTTCTATTAGGATTGGAAAAGCAAAATCCTTGAACAAACACTTGCAGAACCAGGCGATGTGTTCATGGCCAAAACGAACACACCATTGAGAACTATGTTGTGATAGGAAAAGTCTTTTGTGAAGTCTATTGTCTTGGTTTACACTAACGACAGAACAGTTCAAGGCATCATGTTCACTGGTCTGCTAGTAATACCTGATAGATTTTTACAAGGGAATGTTCAAAGCTAAACGCTACCTATCCTATGCAGAGATGACCTATTGTACTCTATCTGTAGTAATTTTGAGTCTCCTTTCTCGAGTCTTCGTTCTTTCATATCTTTGTTGTTTCAGTGTCTACTCTATCAATATCATTCATGTGGGGGATTGTTGAAAAAATTGTTATTTTCTCGGATTTTGGAAAATAATTCCCGAGGGAACCGACCTTCGATTAAGGAGTTTTTGGGTGCGTTGGATACTCCTAGGATAGGAGTTCGATTAGAAAAAATAATTGACAAAATCCGTCAAAAGATGAATGAGATATTGCCGTACAAAGTCGACTCGGGACAATTGAGGGGAGTACCCTCTAGGTAGTGTCCCACATTGGAAAATGGATAGATTGATGATGGGTTTATTTATTATGGTGTGTGACTTAGTGCCATAACTAAGTAATAGGAAAGTAAGGTGATGTGCACATCATTTATTTTCCTACACACGCACACACATGCACACGCGCCACCGCCGCAGCCCGTCCAACCGGTCGTGCCCGTATCTGAGCCCGAGCCCACGCCCGCGTCTCGTGTCTTGGGTCACGGGTCCATATATCGGCCATGGAATTTAAACCATTGTTTTGAAATAGGATATTAGAGCATTTTAAATAAAAGATGACAACATAAAGTCCTACCATCACATACATGTCAGACCATATGCCACAAACCACAAATAAAATAAATGTGTCTAGTTTAAATATTACAGACCGGGTACCCAAATAAAATAGAAAGTGCACAAAGGTAATTAAAATGCATTACAACAAAAGAGTTCTTCAAATTCTTCGAAGTCTTGGGGCTCCACCTCCAAGCTATGCTATGCGATCCTTCCTTAAAAATAGAGGGTTAGGCATATGCCTAGTAGAGGAAATCTAAACAAATGATATATACAATAGTCGTACTCGAACATAAATACGTGAGAGGAAAAAGGATGCCATGCATTCATAAGAGTCCGATAGGTTTCCAACATAAAATAACCAAGTATGAGCAAATCCTTTACAATAGCTTCCATAGAACAATTTGATTTCCAATTGTTCATTAACATCAAAAACTGTGCCCAAACACGCTCCTTATCAAAATAAAGGTTTTCCAAAAGATATTTCCCAATTCCTTATCAATATAAGGTCAAATCATTTTAAGTGTGTTTAGGCTATTAATTTCCAAATTAGAAGCTCGTCAACAATCTAATCGTATATTTCCTAGATCTGCCCGACTCGACAGGAGGGTCCAGAAAAACCCCCATTATGCAATATAATTAACGTAAACGTTCAGGGATCAAAATTCCATAAGGTATAGCCAACTCGAGGATCAAAATCCATATTCAAACCACAATTTATTGTTGCTTCCAATTTCTACAAAATTTTCCAATTTAGGCCAAAATCCCATTTCCAATATTTTGTAAAGAAGTAATATACCAATGATCAATTCAAGACCTCAATTTGATGTTTCCAAGCTCAATTCGTGATTCTCCCAAATTTGGTCAAACTTAGTCAAAGTTAGGGTTTTTGTAAAAACTGAGGATTTTCAAAATTTAGCTTAGAAATATGAAATTGAAGGCCTAAGGACCATATATCCAAGGCCAATCGAAATCTAAGCCCACTACAATTACCCTAGGAAACCCAAATCACCCTAGACATGCTCACATTAAAATTTGCTTAAAATAAGGAGGAAGAGAAATCCTAGAACATACATACAAAGGGTTAGAAATACTCTACCTTGTGCAAGCAACTCACTAAAAACTCTAGAAGAGAGTTATTCAATACAAGCCACATATCTATACCCGTCAATGTGTAGAGGGAGATGAGAGGAACAAGGTTTGTAAAGGATTTTCTCTCAAAATCCGTCAAACTTGAAGGGAAATAAAAAAAGAAGATAGAGAGAGAAATTTGTGAGAGGGGGAGAGATGGAGGAGTGGAGGCTATTGGAAATGATATTGAGGCTGATTTTGGTTTAGGGTTATGTAGAAGAAGACCTTATATAGGTCCCCCAAAACCCTTCCGAAAATACCCTTAATGAAGGGCATATCGAAATACACCAGTTGTATTTCGATATGCATCAGCCTTACTTTTGCTCGAATAGCACTGCATTTCGA
Organism: Monotropa hypopitys; assembly: GCA_002855965.1. Taxonomy (NCBI): domain Eukaryota; kingdom Viridiplantae; phylum Streptophyta; class Magnoliopsida; order Ericales; family Ericaceae; genus Monotropa; species Monotropa hypopitys. Next base: position 26,083 of record NMUG010000015.1, read on the forward strand.
TATACCCTACGTTGGTATATCGAAATGCCACAAGAAGAATTTCGAATAGGAGCATTTTCATTTCAATATACTCTTGAGGAGTATTTCGAAATACCTGATCATTATTTTGATATGCCCTATGATGACATATCGAAATGCAGTGAGGGTGAAATGAAGCAGAAGTGTACACATTTCGATATGTACTTATCATACATATTGAAATGAAGCCATTTCGATATAGGGTATCAGGAGGATGCATTTCAATATGTATACATATGACATATCAAAATGCAACAAAGGAGAGAACCTACTGACTTAAAATTACAAAGCAATATATCGATATGTTGCCCCTTTTCATATTGAAATACAAACAGCCTGGGAACTCATTGATGGAGAAATGCAAAGGGACATTTCGATGTGTCTCCTTTGCATATCGAAATGAAGGGTGGTTAGGCCAATCCTAACAGAACTCATATCGAATTAGATAGGGAGGTGACCAAACTATATTTCGAAATAAAGGCAATAAAATGGAAGATTTTATTTATTTTTTTGAATGGTGATTGCCGAACACTCGTGGCAATCACCCGAACATCCACTAACACCTCAAATCCCCTTTTTAAGAATACTCAATTCCCTGTGATTCAATAATCAATTTGGGAAGGCTTGGGGACATATAAGAATCAATTTGGGAATTGATTTGAATGAACAAAAGGTTATTAGTTCGAGGGAATAACTTTGGTTGATCCAAATGAAATTAAATGAATATCAAAGTAACTTGAATATTCTTAAGGATGAATTCAAAGTGACGGGAAATTACATTTAAATTTCCGAACCGTTACAATCCATCCTCTTTAAAGAATTTCGTCCTCGAAATTGATAAGAGTGAACATCAAAGGACACAATGAAATGAGAGAAGGATTTTATTAGAAATACAACAAAATAAGACGGGAAAACTACATTTAGGAATCAAATAACTCCGGATTTTGCCCCGGATCTCACTTTATCTTTCCCAAGTAGCTTCCTTAATATTATGGTTCTTCCAAAGTACTTTGACAAGAGGTATAGTCTTTCCCCGCAAGACTTTTTCCTTCGTATCCAAAATGTGAATGTGACGTTCTTCATATGAGACATCTGCTTCCAAAGCAATGGACGACCAATCTAGAATATGAGAAGGATCAGGGTAATACTTACGGAGCATAAAAATATGAAACACATCATGAACACTTGAGACTTGGTAAGGCAAAGCCAAACGATAAACCACTTCCCCTATCCGTTCAATAGCATCAAAGGGACCAATGAAGCGAGGAGCCAACTTACCCCTCTTTTCAAAATTAGTAGTTCTACGGCGTGGAGATACCTTCAAGAAGACATGATCACCTACTTCAAAAGACAAAGGACGGCGACGGTTATCCACATAACTCTTGTGATGACTTTGGGCGCTCAAAAAACGTTGACGGATTAGCTTGATTTGTTCGGTAGTTTGGTTGACGGCTTTATTACCCATCTCAATAACATCCCCAATCTCATACCAACAAACTGGTGACCGACACGGTCTTCCATACAATGCTTCGAAAGGTGCCATTCTGATACTTGATTGATAGCTATTGTTTTATGCAAATTCGACAAGAGGCAGATGGTCACCCCAATTACCTTGATAGTCCAAGACGCACGCATGTAGCATGTCCTCCAAGGTCTGGATGGTACGCTCCGACAACCCATCTGTTTGAGGATGGAAAGTCGTACTAAAATGAAGTTCGGTGCCAAAAGATTTTTGCAAACTCCTCCAAAAATGAGAGGTAAAATGAGGATCGTGATCGGATACGATGGACAATGGTCTTTCATAAAGATGAATGATTTCACGAATATACAAACAGCTCAAGGAATGAGGCAAACTAGAAATGAAATCCATAGTGACATATTCCCACTTCCACTCTGGAATGGGCAAGGGTTGAAGAGTACCCGCTGAACATTGATGTTCGGCCTTGACTTGTTGACAAATAAGACATCGCCTCACAAAATTTGCAACATCATTCTTCATTCTGGACCACTAAAACTGTCGTCGCAAGTCATGGTACATCTTATTCCTTCCCGAATGGACTGTAAAAGGGGAATGATAGAATTCATGAAGAATTTCCTGTCGGAATGGCAGAGGAACAAATAACTTGCCTTGATAATGAACGCTCAGATCTTCAAACATAGTCCAATCTCGAGGTGCATTGCCCTCAAGTTACCTAGAACACATGACCACCATTTCTTCATCATCAACTTGTACTTCCATAACATTTTTGGGATAGAGAACACTGAACTGTCATGTTACATAAGGTGATATTTTCTCTAACTTCGTCGGCATGATGAACGAGCTCTCTTAAATTATCTACACACTTCCAATCACGAATGGCCAAGCTAGCCAAATGACAGGACCGTCGTCTCAACGCATCGGCAACTACGTTAGCCTTACCTGGATGATAGTGTAGCTCAAAGTCATAATCCTCAAGATGTTCCATCCATCGACGCTAGTGCATATTAAGTTCCATTTGCGTGAATAAGTACTTGAGGCTCTTGTGGTCGGAGAAAACTTCAAATTTCTCACTGTAGAGATAGTTCCTCCAACTTTCAATGCAAAAATCACTATGGCAAGCTCCAAATCGTGTGTCGGATAGTTCTTCTCATGGATTTTCAACTGACGAGAGCCATATACCACAACCTTTCCCACTTGCATCAGTACACAACCCAACCCATCATGCGAAGCATCGCAATAAATGGTATAACCAACACCTCTTTCCGAAACAATAAGAATAGGAGAAGATGACAAATGTATCTTCAATTCCTCAAAATCCATTTTGCAAGCATCATCCCAAACAAAACGGATGTCCTTGTGCGTCAAACGAGTCATAGGAGCTGCAAGATGAGAGAAGTCGAGGACAAAGCGCCGATACTAACCAACAAGACCGAGAAAACTACGAACTTCAAACATGTTAGATGGTCTAGGCCAGGAAAGAATGGTCTCAATTTTGACCGGATCAATAGAAACACCACCTTGAGACACCACATGTCCCAAGAACTTCACTTTCGAAAGCCAAAACTCGCACTTCCTGAGTTTGGCATAAAGCTGGTTCTCGCACAAAAGATCAAGAATAATATAGAGATGAGTGTGATGCTCTTCCGCCGAAACTGAATAGATAAAAATATCGTCCACGAATACCACTACAAACTGATCTAAGAAAGGCTGTAAGATACGGGTCATAAGATCCATGAAAGTAGCTGTAGCATTGGTTAGTCCAAATAGCATAACCATAAACTCAAAGTGGCCATAACGAGTATGGAATGCTATTTTGGAAATATCTTCTTCCCAAATATGCAACTGGTGATATTCAGACCGCAGATCAATCTTAGAGAAACAAGTAGAACCTCGTAGTTGATTGAAGAGATCGTTAATCCTGGGCATAGGATAACAATTCTTGATGGTCACTCAGTTCAACTTGCGATAGTCGATACAAAGATGAAGAGACTAATCCTTTTTCTTGGCAAAGAGAGCAGGCGCTCCGCAAGGAGAAGAACTCGGATGGATGAAACCCAACTCAAACAATTCTTCGATCTGGGACTTCAATTCTCTCAATTCTGCAGGAGCAAATCGGTAAGGAGGAATATAGATAGGTGCAGATCTAGGAATGAGGTCGATAAAAAAACTTTGCTTCTCTTTCGGGAGGTAGACCCAGTAACTTTGCTAGAAATACGTCAGGGAAGTCATAAACTATGGCCGATAACTCTTGGCATTCGGAGACATTATCTTCCAAGGCCAAGCTGGTGAACAAACAACAAATGGAGCCACACTCCTTCGGATCATAAAAAGCTGACTCAATGGGGTCCTGACGATCGCTAATAAAATAGAAGAAATTTCCTTCTAGTGCTTGAATCAGAACACGATGACAGAAACAATCTATAGTGACATGATGGGTGGATAACCAATCCATGACTAAGATGACATCAAACCCAGACATGTTTAACAATATGAGGTCGAAAGAGAAATGTCGATCGGCGATTGTCATCTTGCACTGTCGATAGAAATAACTCAAGGGAATACAGCCTCCAACCGATGATTCCACAAACATAGGAGGGTCAAGGACCTCCAACTCCAATCCCAAAGTAGATGCAAAAGATAATACCAAAAAAGAATGAGATGCACCAGAATCAATAAGAAAAGTCTCCCAAGAGTTATAAATAAGAATGTTACCGCGCACAACCGAAGCCTCTAGCTACTGAATGGAAGGCTGAAAAGTAATAGATGGAACAATATATACTTGACCCTGAGTCATCTGGCCACGCCCTGCTCTATTGCACTGACCAAAAGACTACCCTGGTCCTGAAGGACCCTTTCTGTCAGACCAAGAGCCCTGGCTAGAAGAAACCGGAGCGGTCTGAAACTGCTGCTGCTGGAACGACTGAACATGACGAGGCTAGTGGACAGACCCTGCCTCACTGCACTCAATGCCCTTAGAGGGACAAAGTTTGGAGACGTGACCGGTTTGGCCACAATCATAGCAAGTAACCTGAGGGCATTCAGTGCGAAAGTATCCAGGTTGATTACATCGGTGGCAGATAACTTGAGCTCGGAAATAAATACCGGGTTGACGAGGGTTAACTTGCTGCTTCTGCCCTTTAGAGAAACATGATTGCTCACGCGATCTCTTCTTTCCGAAGTTACCCGAGGAACCACTGGAACCGGAGGATTGGCCTCTAGGTTCCCAAATTTTAACTTCACGAGATGGCTCTTTCTTTGATTCAATGAGTCTTGCACACTCCACTATATCCGCAAAGATCCGAATACGGTGACCCACAATCAAACACTGAATAGAAAGGTGGAGACCTTACTTGAACCACTTACACTTCTTCTCTTCAGAACTAACCCAATACTGAGCAAACTGAGATAGAGATTGAAATTTGATGGCATACTGAGTTACTGACATGATCCCCTGCGCGAGCCTCTCAAACTGCTCACGGAGACCATCATGAAAAGATTCAGGGAAATACTGACTTTTAAAGAGGGCTTCGAAATCAGCCCAAATCATGGATCCAATAGGGTCAATAATAGCCTGAGGATTTGCACCGGTAAGGACCCGAAGAGCATCCCTCCATGCTTCCACAATCGATGTCCACCAAGCAGTTGCTTCCTCAACAAGCTGGTATGAGGCGAGTGAGAGATGAACCTTGTGTTCGGTGATTTCGAGAATTTTAAAGATCTTGTTGATCTCTGTCATCCAATGATCAGCTTCAATAGGGTTACCTTCACCAGTGAACTTAGGTGGATACATGCGACGAAACTCCCAAAGTGACTCAGAGATACATTTAGGAGCATTCTCTATAGACATAGCAACTCCTCGGCTAGCCTCAACCACAACAGTAGCGATGTCCCGAATGAATTGACTAGCATTTTCCATCCCTCCGGGGATGACCCCTTCAGGTTGAGCAATGCCTGGGACATCCTTGGGTAGGCCATTGACTTCTTTGCTACCCTCATCGAGAATCTGAACCCCACGGCATTCACGACCATGACGGTTAGCCATAGACCTACAAGATAGAATGGGATTTAAGGTTCTCATAAAAGAAAGAAGTCTAACTAACCACTATTAAGTTACTAGTGACAACTACTAAACTAGATTGGAACACCAATCAGGACTCGGAACAAACACCAACAACTAGATTATTTAGGAAGAACATCCCAAATGGCCTTCAACAAGGGTCAAACACCCTAGACCACTGTGGTGGCCGGTTTCTGCTGAGTATGCTCTTCGGTAGCCGATCCTTCGGATGGAAAGGGTCGGTTGTGGCCGACGATCTTGAGTGGTCCCTGCAGACAAGTAAAAAGGATCCCCCTACTTGGCTTCTGCAAAATGAAGGTTAGTGCCCGCCGGTCGGTTGTGACCAACGGGGCCTCCGATGCTTAAGTTAGTAGATGTATGAGGAGAAGGCAAAGCAAACGAGAGGAGGCCGGACGGTAGCGGTCGGAGATCAAAGATCCAAATTGATCGATCGCGTGAATAGTACCCCATAGAGGGTATTTATAGAGGGATGGTGTCTTGGGGCTCAAGAATATTGAGTGGGCCGCACGTCGAGGGCCTCTTGGTGGGCCTAGACGGCTGATGGATCGGGTCAGGCTGTACGGACGGGGGACCAAAGCGGGTACCCCACGATAGGGACAGGTTGGTGGCCCTCCGGAATAATCCGGTCCATTCAGAGGGAGGTCCCGGGTAGCGAAGGGAGTTGCCGATGGTCGCTGTCCGGATAGAGCCAGTCGGTCTAGGCATAGACCCTCCGGCTCGGATGGTCTTTGTTGGCCGAAGCCTTAGCGATGGATTTTTATAGTGGGCCCTTCCTAGAGCGTGGGTCCTGTCACCACAATAGCCCCTCAATCTTTCCCAAGATTTTTGGAAAAGATTGAAATTGATCTACCGGACGCCATGCTCCGAAAGGCAGGCTGTGTTTAATTCCCTCGGCATCATCTATGACGTCACTTGACAGTCGTCAGAACATTGATGAGGCATGACTGTCAGGTGCCGCCACGTGGCGCGCTCCGATTTGTGGGTCAAACAGACTGCCTCGGTAAGTGTTCCGAATTATTAATTGTTTACAACTATGTCTCGTATCTGGGGGGACCTATAAATAGGCATGTTTAGCATGACTTCGGCACTCGGATCTGTGCGTAAGAAGCCTCCGGAGAGCTACAAAACCCTTCGGCGACAGTATTGCTTCTGCTCGTCATGGATCAGATAATTGACCTGTCTTCTTCCTCATTGCATTCTGAGTTGGATCCTTTGTTTCGGCCGACTCCCACAGAGCTGACTCCTGAAGCTAGCTCGAGGATGTTGTCTCCGGCCGTTGCTGTCACACCCGGAGCATCTTCTTCAAGGCGTCCTTCGGTTGGCAATCAGGCTATTATTGTTCGACACTTCTCTGATGAAGCTGAACCCACGTATGCAGCCATGGGAGGGCGATCGGCCAATGTATTGAGAGGGGCACGAAGGAGAGCTGGCGACGAGTCCTGCCCCTACCTTAGCTACTTCAGGGGAGGAATTGCTGAGTTTGAAGAGTTCTCCCATCGGTATGAGATTCCCAGCATGGTGACCTATGCGGAGGTTGGGCTGCTGGTTACATATTCGGAGGACCACATTACAGTGCCGCTGATGGCCGTGACCGAAGGCCAGCTGAGGTTCCCGCTGTCTCCGTTCATTCGGGGACTTTTATACGCGTTTCAACTTGCGCCGAACCAATTGTCGGTGAACTGCTACCGGACCATGAGTTGCATCCAGATCCTGTGTGCCAGGCATGACCTTGAATTCTTCCTTTCGGACCTCATGGGCCTGTTTTCATTGTCTCGCAACCGTTCTTCCGGTTGATACTTTTTTACTCCTCGGAAACCGTACGGCGATGTCTTCTTGAGGCTGCCGGACTCAAAAAAGTGGGGGAACATCCACCTAAAGATCTTTGGCGAGTATAGCTTCCGCTCGGATGAGGATCACCAATACCTTATACCGACTGAAGAAGGAAGGCCCGATGTGTTGGCAATATCTAAACATTTGAGATCCACGGCGTCGCCTGCACGGATCGCAACCCTTGTAAGATGTGAAGGAAGGGATGCCCCTACCCTTTTGGGATATGAACCGACGTATAACAGCTTTTTCGAGGACCGAAGGGCGAGAGGGAAGAGGAAGTTGGGAGAGCATCCGGTCGTGCCATCCCCTGCCCAAAGGCGCATGACGGTCTTTGAGTACTTTGAACAGAGGGAGGCTCCGGGCGGGCCAATGCCGGAGCCACCAGAGACGGCTGCTGAGGGAAGACCTATGCAGGCTAGGATCGTCGATGGGTCCGGGGATGCCCCTTCTGGAAGTCCGTGAAAGAGGAGCCCATTGAAGAAGAAGAAGTAACAGAGGGCAAGAGATACACGCTTCGGCCGGTCCGGCGTACCTTCGTCGCGGGCCCCCCTGAGCCATGGGCCCTTAATTTTAAATAAATAGATGGGAAGGCTGTCATTACAACGGACGATGTTACGGTTGACCCGAAGGTCTCATACCCTCTGCTCCGGGCGCTGCAACTTCCGGTCGATATGAATGCCATGCCGACCGCGATCGAAGACATGTACGATTACGCAGGCTCGAGCCTTATAAAGGTACCTTTTATTTTCTTTTTGCCAGACTACTGATTGCTATTATTCTGATGCTTCTTTGTGAAATCGCAGGCCTGCCAAAGCCTCTCAGGTTTGTATAGGGCCAGTCAAAAGGTGCTCCGGTCATCGTACAAATGGATCATGCACATTGATCAATTGAAGGTTAAGCTGAAGGAGACAGAGGCTAAAAGGGATTATTTTCGTCAGGAGCTCGAGGCAATGACGGCGAGCAGAGACCGACTGAAGAAGCAGTTTAATGCCGGACCGAGCAGTGGCCCTTCGTCCGGGGGAGTCAGCCAGGAGGAGTTGGAGAAGGCAGTGGTCGAAGCCGATAAGAAGGCCTATATTGAGGGTCTTAAGACTGCCCGGGACGTTTACAGTGAGGAGATGGAGGTGGTATGCCCGAAAGCCCACGAGATCGGCTTTAAGGGGGGCTATGGCATGGCTTTCCACGAAGCCTGGCAAATGAAGTTGGATACGGTCGGGACCCCTGCGGATTCGCCCTTTCGGATGAATGTAATTGTGCCCGAGCGTACAGTCCCTCCACTGGAATTCCCAGAAGATTATAATCCGACTGTCCCATTGTCGGACGCTCCAGCAGTTGTACCGGAGAGCTCGATTGCTGATATGCCGGAGGGGGCAGGCGTTGATTTGTCGGCGGGAACTTCCAAGAATATACTGGAAACCGCTCCAACTGGTTTGCCGGAGGGTGCTATTGTTACTGTGCCGGAGACTATCCGCTCGGCGCAGTTATAATATTGCTGTCTTTGCTATTTTTCCTGTACATAATCTGTAATGTACCATTGTTATGAATAAATGTTAATTAACGTTACCTCATTTCAGCCGACGTGTGCTATAATATTGATTTTTAGAAGTAGATCCGGCTATTGTGCGTCCGACGGCCTCTCGACGGACGACAATAATTGGTTTGATAATATTAATAACGGATGTCCGGATGAGCATTGATAATAGTTGATCGCCGGCAGATCGGTCGGATAGCCGATAGCCCTGTAGAGGGAAATAGCCCCAGGCTGCTGTTGCTCGTAAGATTCTCAGATTCAGAGTGATGGCCCGGATCATTGCCGGAGGTATATAACAGATCCTGATTAGGGTAGTGTTCGGATAAATATAGAGTCTCACGATGCGGAGCTGTCCGGATTGATCCCGGATATATGCATAAGATAGCCCCCGATAAGGGGAGGCGTCCTGATTGCAGGGAGATGGCCCTAAGCCATAGGATGGATGGTAGGTTATTACCGAATCAAAGTTCGCGCCTGCCGGGACCATAATAAAATAAATTGCTTAGAATTATACGATGGACGGTCGGGTTATACCCACGCTCGAAGCGTGCGCCCGCCGGTGCAATGGGATGGACGGTCAGGTTATAACCACGCCCGAAGCATGCGCCTGCCGGAGCCATGGTGACGGTTGAATTGTCAGAGGGTGGACGGTAGGTTATGACCACACCCGAAGCGTGCGCCTACCGGAGCCACGATCTTCATTGCAGCGACCAGGCAAAGCCAGCCGGTCAGTCTTCGGGATGGATAGACAATTCAGAGCCATGGTGATGGACGGTCGGGTTATAACCACGCCCGAAGCGTGCGCCCGCCGCAGCCATGGGATGGAAGGTCAGGTTATAACCACGCCCGAAGCGTGTGCCTGCCGGAGCCA